>JANTCA010033570.1:0-20947 GCA_024741275.1 Chironex yamaguchii | reverse complement strand
TGTAGTATTTCTTGTGTGAAAAGAGGGGGGGCTTAATAGAGAGGGAGGCTTATTAGAGAGGGGGGCTTAATAGAGCTTTTACGGTAATCGTCAAGAGTTGGATTTGCTAGAAATTTGAGGTTTCCTTTGGATGCTCCTAACAAAACTCGGGCCTCTTCGTCCGGTTGGCTTCATATGAAAACAAATGAGTGAAAAATTTTGTCACTTGAATTTCATAGAAGGCACCCTTGAAGAGAAGCTGTCCTCGAATAGAAACTGTATTTTTTTGTCTTCGAAACAAAATAGAAGCCATGGCTTCCATTCAAGAAAATATGGTATACTAACATGACTTAGTAGTTCATAACATATATAGAACAAAACATTCTTTCACAAGCGCTGTTTAAAGTGTATTGCAAGTTTAGCTGCTTATTATTAAGAAACAGACTAGAAGACATTCCCAAATTTTGTTCAAAATTAGGTATAAGATGTAACTTGAGGTGAAGTTAGCCTTGATTGGTTTTTCTGACATTTTTAAATTTGACATGGAAACATACCATCAGAACTATAAGCCTAGCCACCAAAAGGATATAATGATATCTTATGGACCATTTAACAATTGATATTTCTAGTACAAAACTAATACCACTCCTTTGGTCATAAGAAAAGCCATGAAGGATAATGTGTCTGCATGATATTGAGAACAACATCTCTGTATTTTGCATCAATTTCTTTAGAACTCCAATTCAGTACAGCTCTTCATACAAAGAATCACCTAGATACAGTGATAGTAGTAGTTGTAGTTGTCATTGCATAACTTTAGATTCCTTTGTCTCAAGGTTTTTGCCATATATCAGGCTAGCCTGCATATTTGTAGTACAGAACAACAGAGTTTTATCCTTAAATCAAATGGCTATTGCAATCATTTTGGGTAAATTTTGCTATCGTCCCAATCTCAATATCTCCAAATCGGTATAAAGTTTCTTTTATAAATTTAGGTATGCTAATTTTGTGGTTATCTGCAATAATAATGAAAATAAACTAATTACGAGATACACTGTTTTCCAAAATATAGTCTTACTTTTTTGTATCCTTTTGCCCTGGAATGTTCAATATCTAGATTGAACTTTTTCTTGTCTCCTCACCAGGACAAATTTGCTGCCTCCATTTATTGATGTATTAGGTAAAAACATCTATAAACACATTTGGAGGTGCATAAGAGATATTATCAAGGACCTAAGAAAATGACCTGATACAGTATTTTTAGCAGATTATGGCTTTAAGAAATTTTTAACGTTTAACAATGATGCCATATGTATTTTTCATGCGGCACAAAATAGTTTTTTTAGATCTTATCTGTTGGATAAGGAAGTTGTCTTTTTGATGGAATGTGGCTCATATTCCGTAGGTTGCCTGTGCATGTTCTATGTATTTAGACATGTTTGTTTGTATTTTGTTAATATATGTATTGTTTTTGTAGACTACAATCATGGCTGTTGAGTATGATGGAGGAGTAATAATTGGTGCTGATTCAAGAACTACATCAGGGTATGTTAATTTATGTAAATAATGTTAATTTTTATAAATATGTTATGGTTAAAGCTTAACATCATTAAAAAGGTTGACGTTTTTATTCTTATTTCTTACCTTGTATGTAACTTAGTAAGCCAGGTTGAGAATTAAGTCATGGCATTTGATTATTCATGCCTGTAGCCCTCCAACTATGAAGAATATCACGTCTTGATTTATTATGTCTGCCAAGGAGGTATTGCTTTTTTACTGTTTGTTCATCTGTCTGTCTGTCTGTAAACAACTTTATCTCAGAAAGTAATACTCAGATTCTCATTAAAATTTTTACCAGATTTGTACATAGGTCTATGGAAGAATGCATTGACTTTTGGGAGTGATCGAGATTGCTGTCTTGATTCTGGATCATTTTGAATTTTTGGCCATGGCACAGTTTCTGCAGTCTCTGGCTGTCTTGTTCGAAATGGACTTGAGTGCAACAAATTTCTTTGCAATTTTTGCTTGTATTTAAGTACTTCGAGTTCCTATGAAAGCCTGAGACTACCTTCCCATGAAAGCCTGACATGAATGCTTAGTATTGTTCTTATTCTTGTTGGTCATTGTTTAATGACTGGTCACAAAGGCAGTGTCCAGCCATTTTTCTATCCTGCCTTTACGGTTTTGTAAGGCAGATACCATACTGTATCAGCAGAGTTGGAATTTCAAGACTATGGGTTGCAGTACAGGTGTCATTACCTTATATTTTTTCCTGACTTTTGTAAAAATAAGATATAAGCTTTATTTCACACATACCTGTACTTAAAGTAATGAAGATTGTGGTTTAAATAATTGACTTTTAAATTACAAAAAGTAATAAATGGTAATTAGTGATTGTCTAATGGGTTTCTGCAAGGTTCTACCGTGAATTTATTTAGTGATGGGTTGATTTGTTATTTACGTAGGCACCAGGTATACAAATTTGAGATGGGGTCTGTCTGCAGGTTAACTAACTGATATTTGATTCCTTGTCTGTGTATTAAGTTACATTGTGTACAGATAAAATTATCTGTTCTGATCATAAAAGTGATAATTCCAATCATTGAAATATCAGTGACTAGTTGAATGCTTATGATTAATTGAATAACAATAAATGATTACATAGCAATGACTGGAGTTGAAAAAATTTGTATGTATGAGATGCATGTGTTGTGGGAAAAGTTGCAGTATCAAAACAGTAAGTTGGGTGCAAATATCAGCTAAGTTGGTGGGCGTTACCAATAACATGGGGAACTGAGAAAATTAAGTAATGGGCCCATTTATTGATTTGTTATTTTATAAACCAGAAGCCATACAGCAGTGAATCATCAAGGTGGTTTAGATGTTTTATTTTTTAATATGCCAAGATTTTACGCAGTTGCAAGAATATTATTAAAAGATTATTTGTTGTTCATTGAGCATCTGTAATAAAGATCAAAAGATTGAGTCTGGTATGTGAATATTGTGCTCGAGTAGACAAAAAGCGAGGTCAGTATATGCTGTGTGATGATCATTTGAGTTATCATGGGGAAAGAAGTTCTCTGGTATTACACTTTCACAGTAACCACTTAATGTGAAGTAATTGCTACAACAGCATTAAAGAGGTGAAAATTTGATTTAAACTCGATCTTTGGATTCAGCAAAATGAAGATTGTTGTGGTAATATTTATTCTAATTTCTGTTGTTTTAATAATTCATTTTCTAGGTCATATATAGTGAATAGAGTGACTGACAAATTGACTCCTGTGACCGACAACATATTTTGCTGTAGATCTGGCTCTGCAGCAGACACACAAGCAGTAGCAGATGAAGTCAAACATTATCTTAACTTGTATAGGTAAGATGTGTGATTAGCAATAGTAAGGTGATGATTATGACTGCTAGAACGTAAGACTAAGGTCTCACTACTGCAAATCTGAGACCTTTTGTACTGAGGTAAACCAAGATGTATGCTGGTTGATCCTGTGATAATTCCTTTTTTACGATATACATCCAAAAAGTGGGTTGCAAATAGAGTTCGTTTCAACATAAATACTTGTGTTAAGATACATGTGTAATTCCCTGTCTCAGGTATAAGACAAAACTAACAGATGACAGTAACCCAACCAGACAAAAAGTAAATACCAGTTGTTGTCAATTAGCATTGTTTGCATGGGTTTTACACACATATACCTAGACGTTTAATATGCAGACAGTGATAAATGGATGCCTTGTAGGCACAAACACATGCCACTTGTAGACATGCCAGTAGTTAAGACACCCAATAATTTGAGTGGGTGATTGGAGTTGAATGCCAGATAGTCCATCAGAGCTGTGTATCTCAGTATGAATAGCACAGGATTCCAATTCGAACACCATTCTGGTGTTCATAACTATAACTTTATTTTGGCTGCTCACATAAGACAATTGTGTACTTTTATATGGATTTAGTTAAGTAAGCGCTCTCTCTGATACATTCAAAAATAGTTACAATCTACTACACTTCCAATTCCCTAAGTTGTACTTAGGTCAGCATTGTTGATGAGAATCCTGCCTAGGTGAGAACCTTTTTCATGCTTCACTTGGTGTTAACCTGTATGCCGATTTTCACTTTAAATGTTTGAGCTACTTGTTTATATACTTGTTTCCGTGAGCAGTTATTGTAGGGTAAGAGCTGGGATGAAGTTACTTTTGATACACTGTAGTTTTAGTAATTTGTATTCATCTGTGGCATCTTTACACCTTACATGAACTCAGGTCTGTCTGGTCCTCTAGTCTAGTGTAAGATTTTTAGCTTGGGTTATGTTCTGCAGTGGTTAGGTGAAATCAAGTTAGGTATATGGGATGCCTAAATATGATAATGTATATATGTGCATATGATCCTACTGCATGTTTGCCCTCTTAGTAGATTTTGATTCTTGATACAATCGAGTAAATGGATTTTGAGGCAATTTATTGGTGACTGATGTAAGGAGAGCATAACCAGATGGCAATCATCATCACTTTATAGGGAAGTAGCATTGGGGAATATTTAGTATGGCATTCTTTTCAAACTACAACAAAATCTCTTTATTGTTGATCCAAAATTTCATAACTCACACTAAGCATACATAGAAGTCTACAACGAAATTTTTCCTTTTCACATCCAACATTTATGAAATTGATTGTTCATATCAGAGGTTCTTAAATAGTTTCGTTGGTATCTTTTAAATATCTGAATTTGAAACTTTGATAGGAGCTTTAAGATTTTCATTTATAATCATTTAAATACCTTATAGAATTGAACTTGGACGTTCTCCATCTGTCAAAATAGCAGCTAATCTTTTCCGGGAAATTTGTTATAATAACCGAGATCGAATCACTGCTGGTGTGATAGTCGCTGGTTGGGATGAGTATGAAGGTGGACAGGTAAGCTTTTGTTGCTGCTCTAGGCTTCTTTATTGCACTTCAGTCGCTTATTGGGACCAGATAGACAATGATTGGATTAGATTTTCACAACACAGCGTCTGTCCGCTATCTTGTAAGACTTAAGTGTAAATTGCAAAGATTGCTTTACTCTACCCTTCATGTAATACTACAAAACAATATCCAATAAACTCTCATATTTGACAGTTCCTGACTTAGTTCCTCAATTATGCGTGCATACATTACTGTTTTATGTTCATTTGTATCGTTTGAATCACTAGCAAATATCATGAGAGTGGTCATATATTATTTTTAAAAGCTTCATCAACTGGCTAGGAACTGAGAATAGAATATGTGTGAAAACTTTGGTGACAGCTAACTGTCTTGTATTTGTTTGCTGTTTTTGCACTTTTTTCTTTCATGATTTCCTCACTATCGTGTTTTCTTTACTTCTGTATGCCGCTCACCTTAAATACCAAACTTTTCCATCAGAGTTTTGTAATTGTAACCGTAAATCCTTCAAAAAGATTCCTTCCAGACTGATTTTTAAAGACTCGTTTGTTAGTTTGAATGAAGTTCTTGAAGCGTTTTAACGGTTGCCCACCTCTCTTATCTTTTATTGTTGCCTCCCCAACGTGGTTTTTTTCTTCGCCCGTGGTAATTCGTTTTACGTATGATTTCTGTGTTTAGAAATTACTGTAATGTCAATGAGCAAAACTGACATAGTAATTTAATTATTTTAGGTCTACTGTGTACCTCTTGGTGGCATGTGCGTTAGACAGCCATTCAGTATTGGAGGTAATGTTAAAGGAGCTTAGATTTTCCTTATTTGTATGATAGCAATTGTTTTTGTGACGTAAATACTTTTTATAGTTTAATTGCACGAGCTAGGGAACTTTATTTACTAACAAGGTATACTATGTTTATGATTGTTGAATCGCTGAAAAGCAGTCATTTTGTATATGGTATCTAATTCATAGGCAGCTGTTCTCTCTACTAGTTAAGGTTAAGGTTTTTTGAGATTTGTGTAAATTGCGGATTTGGGGGTTTTTATTTCAAAACCAGTCTAGATTTTGCTTTGTTGTGTTAAAATTTCCACAGAAAACTCATTTCTGTAAAACGGAAGCAAAATTCTGCATCAGTAGTGTTGTAGAGATTCTTCTGTAGGTTTGTTACCGTGGTGGCTCCCGATGATATACTGCCCTTCATCGAGCAGGTTTACAGGTCTTGGATAAAAAGCCATTTTGTGTAACAAGATCTAGTTTTGTAATTCCTTTACCGCTAAATAAGTAGATAAATTATAAGTAGTTGTTATTCAGATTTTCTGGTTAACGTGTCTCAAATTCCATTCTGCATCATTCTCCATCACATAAACTGTGTGTTACTGTTGGTTTGATTTTAACGTATTCTGCCACGACCACTTTGCAGAGTCATCCAAAAAAGTAGTATATATAGTTTGCAGAATCATTACTGTGTTTTTTTCTTGGGAATACTAATATGCTTTATCACAAACTTACATGGCCGGAAAATGGCCATATTATTCGTATGATTATAGGCCAAGGGCTCTTATTCGCTTCAACATGTAGCAATTAATGTTTGAAAGTTGTGAAAAGGAAGAGAGTAGAAAGATTTGTTTTACATTCACAGCACAGTAGAGTGATTTCAGGAACACTTTTCATGCTGGAATAGTTTAGTGTATGTCTTGCTTTTAAAATATCAATAAGTATACCATTTTTTTATTTTAAATTGCCCATAAATCAGTTTTTCTTTTTTTTGGTCACTGTGTTGTTTGCCCCTACCTGATTGCTTGCCATTCGATCCCATTTCCCCTCATCAGGACCTTGTATAGATACTGTATGGGTGTTACTTGATCTTTTTAAAAGATGGACACTACAATTAATTTATTTGGTATTGCTAGGGCTCTATGCCCCTACGTTTTGCACATTTATCACATTTTTTCACTTGTTTTGTATAGGCTCAGGCAGTACTTATCTATATGGGCACTGTGATGCTACGTATAAGCCAGGAATGTCAAAGGAGGAATGTCTTCACTTCGTTGCGAATGGTAAACAATGATTAACGTTTGTAGTTAATGTTTCTTTGCCATAACTATCATTTATTTTTGTTGTTGCCAGTATCGTCAAAAGTTTCTTAGACAAGTAACATCTGTGTCTAGTGTTAATAATAGTAGGACTGTTTACGTGGATAATGATGTCAGGGTATCCTTACTCGTTTTATTCGAAATTTCAGAATATCAAATTCCGCTGAGAAACTCATATTCTCACATCGCTTTGCATCTATTCCCTTGTTACTTGCTTGCAACAAATAGTGTCTTTGTTCAATGTTTGTTCATCTGTCCTCATTATTTGACTTACGTCGTAGGTCGGAACATTCTGTTTTTCTTATAACCGTATGCACATTTAATCGTCATAAGTTACTAAACAAACACGGCATCACGCACACTCGATTAAACTTGTTAAATCATGATCCGAAAATTTTCTATCTGAACTACATTTTTCCAATTAACTAGAACTTCAGGCATTGCACACTTATTTAGACTGTACCATTTTATTTTGTTAGCTTGTGTTTATGGATATCGTAGAATGCACGACGGTCTTGTGTAAAGAACAGAAGTAAAAGATATGACTGTGACCACCGGTGCGTCGTACCCCGATCTCACGACTGAATGACAAATAGCCTTTCGACCTTTCGTATTGAGCTGTTTTAGCTCGGTAGGATAGGTGTCAGATTTGTAATCGAAGTCATATCTTTACTTCTGCTATGAATATCAAATCAGTTGATAAAGTTTTCTCTTTTTTTTCACTGTTCAATTCTGGTTTGTGTTAGCTTAAGTTTCCTTTTCCTCTTACTGTTGTAGTCCATCATTTCAAGTATTTTATTTCGCTCTTTAAACTGGAGCATTGGGCTCCTCCCAGAGTAGGACAATTGTGAGGACAACGTTGTGGAAACAAATAGTATATACTACAGGGATGCCTCCCTTTTGCATCTTTTAGTGTGAACTAGAAGTTGTCAGAGGTATATCGATTTCAGTTCTTAAACGATGAAAGATGTTATGAAAGTAAACATTTAGCATTTTATAGTACGTTTTATAGTACATTTTATAGTACATTTTATAGTACATTTTATAGTGCATTTTATAGTGCATTTCATAGTACTATTTTTCATTTTGATCCCTTTTTCCTTGTCTTGTGTAGCAATTTCTCTGGCAATCTTCCGAGATGGCTCCTCTGGTGGAGTCTGTCGCCTGGCATCAGTCAGTAAAACCGGCGTCGAAAGGAAAGTGATATTGGGTAATGAATTGCCGAAGTTTTTTGAAGGATAACACTATTGCTTCCATATTAGTATTTGTTATGAAGATATGACTTTAAATGGAAAGTCAAAACTACTTGGTTGCAATGGTCACACGTTGTTGTACTATGTTTGGGTCATATGTGAACAAAGTGGCCTTACTTTGACCACTTGTTTACCACAACCGAAAAACATTGTGAACCAAGCTTATCTCCGTTCTAGATGGTGTTACAGAGGCCTTACTCCGTTGTATGCGACTTGAGTTTAATTTCGTGGATACCACCACACTTCAGTGTTACTGATACGATAGCGTTGGGTTCGGATCACGGTAAAAAATTACATAAAAATTAATTTATTGCATCTTGAATGTTTTTCTTTGTCTGTTCGGAAGCATCCTTTATATTAGACATTTTATCTGAGTTGGTTCGTGGCATTGTAATCGAGACAACCTTTTTGCGATAATTTTACGTTTTACGTTGCGTAATTTTGTCCTTTTGTGTTGCGTTTCTCCAAAAAAGAAACTGTTGACTCCAGTGTATTTTGCTGAAGATAGAAAGCAGTGCGCGTCATAATTGTCTTATTCTCTCCAAATATCATATTCTTTATTATCGGTCACTTAGGGCAAGAGGTTGTTCGCAAATTATTGGAATGTCAAAATTTGCAGGGAAAGAAAATACTTATAATGTGCTTGTGAATCCTTGTCTTTTTGCAGCCCGTATTTTATTGGAGCTTCATTTGGTATTGTTTACATCGTTACAATTATGTGCAAGGTCATCATTCAGATAAAGGAAAATCTTGCAGTCCTTTAGAAATTTCTTTTTTCAGTTCTCAATCAAGACAGAAACTCTTTAGCTGGGTGATCGAACCAAACTCTTATTGGTTGAACAGAATTTTTTGCTTTTAATCTTGTCGAGTATAGCGTTCCTTTATTTTTGCAGATTCCAAATATTACACTTTTTTCTGTCTTGTTTTTCTATATTTTCCCACTTATTTCTTTGCGTTAACCAATCGTATCGTAATGCCTCTCTGTTGCTCAAAGCTACGTGCCTTTTGTCCGTATTGGATACTTTAGGCATTTGCAGTTTTAGTGTGCCCTTACTCAACAAATGGCTTCGTCTTTGTCTTCTAATCACGTGTCATATGTGCCACTGGTTTGAAAATTGCACGGGGATTCTGGGGTTTTTTCAGAGCCATTGCTATTTGCGTGTTTGTTAGAGTATAACCCAATTCGTTTCCAAGTTCCAGTGGTCACTAACAGTACTTATGTCAAGTCATTCTCCATCTAGTTTTGTTTCTGATACGGTACCTCTATTAACCCTTTACCTGGTATCCCAAAACCGCTTTAAGTTAATAATGGTCTTGCGTGTGTGATATTCTAACCGAGAAACTTCAACATTCATTCCTGATTTAAATATTGCCAGGTGGTTGGTCCATGTTCAGAATCGCTCCTGGGTGGAAGTAACAGATGACCAACCTTTCTTACAGAAGTAAAGTTATGATCACAGTCCTGTGCATTCTAATGCAATTTCTATTGACAGAGCACTTGGGAAAGGAAATAAACCAGTAAAGTGTAGCTCTCCACACTTATACTCAAGGAATTAAACATTCGAACTTCCTGAATTTGTTAAGGCAAAAGTTTTTCTTAACTAAGGTTAAAGGAAATTAATGTTTTTACCGAGTTTCACGAAAAATTTAGATTTTCTTAGATGCTCTTTTCCTTACTCCCCTCAAGTCCTTGAAAACGCTTTGCACTATTTTACCAATCAGCGTTCCTCGGATTGGAAACGAGGAATAAAACTACGATTACGAAAGTATAAAATTTTTGTGTCACTAAACACAAATTTCCACATTGTCGTCTACGTTTGAAATAAGAAAATGGTAACCTAACGAAACCTTAAGCCGTGAGAATGATGAGAAACTACATGAACAATAGATTCTTGTTACTAGTGATCTAAGTGTTTACTTGGTTACCTAGCAAAGGGCTGTAGTAAGCTATTCAATACAGTGTCAGGTGAATTGTGTCAACGTATTGCACAACGGTTCTCTTGGTCGGATTATTTACGTGATGTTGCTACCGGAAGGAGGGTGGTAACTGGTTTACCAAGCCAATGAACAGCTATGAATTTGTTTTTAAAATGAAGGAAAATTCTGTATTGTCGAATTTCACTTAAATGCTCTAACACGAGAATGCATCGGCATTGTATCAAGCGTGACATAAAATGGAATGGCCAGTTTTAAGGGAAAATATACTGACTAAATAATTCTAAGCCTAGAATTGCTGGCCTCTATCCAGATATACTATACTGGTCTACTTGAGACGTTGTTATTTACGAATACTGGTAGTTCTTCTTAATACCGAAGTCAGCAACTATGAATATCAGAATATAAAGGCAACTCACTAAAGGGGAAGTGATGCGCAGCATGAGAGATTTTGTAACGAAAATAGCCCCATCTTTTTATGTCAAAGCTTCGTGCTTGCACGTACAGTACCATCGAATACCATCGAATGTCAGTAATGACGATATACAGTGAATAATGGTCGGCATTACATTGATCCACAATGTTTGTTCACATGTCTATGTCAGACAACACATGTTTACAAACAAAATATTGCTTAGTAGAAGGGACGTTAGCGGGACAACTCTTCTATAGGGGGGGGGAACAGCCAAACATTTCGCAATGGTAGCCAATGACTGATTTCAGTTTTAATGCAGATAGGGTGAATAAAATGTCCGTGTAATCTAGTATTGATTTTTATGTACATCGTGATGAAAAATACGTAATGAAGACATACTTGAGAGCTACATAACTGCCGATAAACAATTATTTATCTGCTATTTTGTTGGCACATTGGATTTGGATTGGGGACCTAGGCCCCCTAGGGGTTCTCTTCCAACGCAGCCGCTCAATAGAGATGTCAAAAATGGAAAATTAAGTTTGGTTAAAAGCTGAGAAATTGAGAATTGTGTAGATATGATCTGAATGATATTATTTTTGAACAAAGGGTAAGCTGTTATAATCGTTGCTAAGT
Source organism: Chironex yamaguchii (assembly GCA_024741275.1). NCBI lineage: Eukaryota > Metazoa > Cnidaria > Cubozoa > Chirodropida > Chirodropidae > Chironex > Chironex yamaguchii. The sequence goes on along the minus strand of JANTCA010033570.1, from coordinate 9,705 downwards.
TACACCCTTCCTAAGGCAAAACTTTTTATCATCTATTATCTCTGACTAAGATAAGGCCATTTTATACAATACCAAATCATCATCTTTCTTGCAATTCTTATTGCATTAGTTTTAATGATTTGTGTTTGGAATAGTGGTTAACCCTATCCCGTAGGGGGGGATTCCGTCCCCTCAACATTTTTCAAAAAAAACAATTAAAGCTCAGACTTTAAATTTTCTGACTTTAATTTTTGAATTACAAGTTTTGTGAAAATCTTGTAATTAGTATCCGGGGTCAGAAGTTATTACCTTTTTGTCACACATTTTTTCCCCAAAAAAGTAGGTAAAAATTTGGATCATTCAGAAACACTTTCTGGGACTTTGTCATTTGTAAATAGCTTCTGGATAATTTCTTATGGTGTGTAGATCCTTGTATCGAAACGAAACAGAGTTCAAGTTTTCTATTTAGATCTCTAACCAAATGACTGAGATTAAGCATAAGCAAGAATATATACAGTGAGCACGGAGGGTAAGGAGGGGAATTACTTCCTTACATTTCTCCCCCTCTAACAAAACAATGTTTAAAAATTATTTCAATGTCCAACACCTCCCATGGGAGAGTGCCAGGTAATTATCTCAGTCCTATATCGCGTCGCGGATAGTCTCTAACTACAATTTCGTCTTCTTCTGAGTCACTTCTATTTTCATTTTCAATTTCGAGTTCGTTGTCTGATGAAGATTCGATTGTATCGTCGCTATCTGATGGTTCAGACAAATGTTCCGATGAAAGATTTTTTGGTAGAATTTATTCTCGCGAATGATCGTTGCACCCGAACAGTAACAGACGATCATGGTGTACAAATTTCTCTTCTTTGTTCGAGTTTTGTATCCTGAAGTTCACTCCGTTTGGCAGCTTCTCGTCTAGGTGCTAATTTTCCGAATTCTCCAGTTTTATAGCGTTTGGCTTTTAACCAGACTTTCTGGCCCTCGTTGTAAAAATAGAAACGCAGGGTTTTGTTGTAATGTTGTTGCATTTTGCATTTACTTATCTCTAGGGTCTCAATTACTTGATTATAAATGTCGTTTAGTGTGATAGTTCTTGTTGGTAATCGTTTGCCAACAGATGATCGAATTAATCGGATTGGAAATCACGAAACACAATGTCTTGAGGAAGGGTAGCCGATCGGCCAAATACTACGCTGTATGGAACACAATTTGTAGCTTTACTCGTTGATGTATTTAGGGCAAAAATTAGCCCTGGTAGAATTTTGCGCCACTTTGATTGAGCGAGAAGTCGATGTAATAAAACTGCTGTTAACATGTCTTTTGCAGTGCATATATTTTGCGCTGCAACCCGTCCCCTTGGGTGTGATAGCTGATGATCTGCGTTTTTCAATACCAAGGGTGGCACAAATCTCGTGTATAATGTTTCCATTGACATTAGATCCCTGAGCAGACAATTAATACGAGGGAACTCCATGAACGAAGATCCAATCATTTAACAAGAAGCCGTTTGGTCTTTTAAAGGAACATTAGTGAGGAACTTCGGAAAAATGTCAGCAATAAGTAACATATACTTGAATCTGCTGTTGTCACTCAGTAAATATGCACTGCCGATCAAGATAAATTGCTTAGGCTTATTTGGAATAAACATTTTGACTAACAGGCTTTAGGTGTAAGAGTGTCGCATTTTGTCTGCTGACAGGAAATCTACTCTATCAATGGCGAATACACATTTGGAAAGCTTCAGTGATATTCCTAAAGATTGAAGTCATTGGAACATGTGCTCAAAGATAGCAGAAAATTTTTCTTGACTTGCTGTTTCATTGGTTCGGTGTTCAGCTAGTCATTGATATTTAGAGCATGTTGGGTTCCAAGCATCATGGCCTTGGTTTCCACAAGCTTGGCAATAGCAGCTAGGGCATTCTCGGACAAAATGCTCTAGCCTCTGGCATGAACGGCATTTTCATCCACTTGGTGAGAAACGGCTATTTTGTTGATTTGGTGCTCTCAGTTGATCCAGTTTGTTAGGAAATTTACCTCGTTTCCCTCTTCTTGGGTACCATTGCCATCGATTGCTGACAAAGTTTGTCAGAGCAGATTCTTGTTTACCTCTGTCATTAGCTGCGTGATTGTCAATTGATGAATTTCTTAATTTTTTGATCATCTTTTCCACAATGGCACCAACCGTAGACAGGCTTTCAACACTCATACATTCATGAGTTTTGTTTTAAGCGAATGAATCAAGACCGGACAACTGTAACCTCATTGTCTCTGTTGCCAGCTTGTCAACATCGACTTCAGTGAAGTTAGGAAGTGACTTCAAGGCAATTTGCATTTATGGATGCAGTCTGTTTAAAAAATTATCCTTGGCAATTGTGTTTCACATGCTGTCGTCAAATGTAGTATAGGAGAGTTTTACTAATGAAAAAAATTTGTTTGCGAGGTTTGTGGAAATTCATCTGGTTTGCATCTCCTATTGTTTAACTAAACAATTGCAATCTCCTGGTCGGTGTTCCCACTTTCAAATTCTTTTGATAGTTCTGACTTTATTTTTTTCTGCGTCTTTCCTGTCAGCTGCAGATAAACACATATAAACGTCGAAAACAAGACCATCCAGTTTGCTGGCCAAATTTTGTGCAGCCTTTTCTCCATCGTACCCCTGCAATGATCAATGCAATGAAACTTTCTCCACAAAAAACGTTCACATCACCAGTCCCATAGAAACATTTAACCCTGGTAACCATGTTTGAATAGATTCGGTTATCGAAATGTAGATACTTGTATTAAAGTGAAACAGAGTTCAAGTTTTCTATTTAGATCTATAACCGAATGACTGAGATTAAGCATAAGCAAGAATATATACTGCGAGTACAAAGGGTAAGGAAGGAGATGCCTCCCTTACAGTCCAGGGTAAACACACCTGTTCTTTGTTTACACAATAGAATTCACTATTTCCTGTTTGGGTTTATTGTCCATTTTGATGGACCGATACTACATTTCGATTCCTCTTGCAGAATGACTCCATTTTAGAAATGTGACTTGTGTTGGAACGCTCAACAACAACCGAAAGGGGTTGCCAAAAGAGTTGAAACAGGTAAAAGATAGGGAGCACAATAGTTGGCTTGCATGCTAGCAGGACAACGGTCCCATAACCCTCAATACATATGTGGTCAAAACAGAGTCAAGTGACATGAAGAATGTTTTGCTTTTGACCACTATAAATCCAGCCCATTTTGTTACAAAGGATGACAACAAAAAAACATTTAACTACAAAATCTATGATTTCACAAAAGGAGAAATTGACATTCCTCATCAAAGAGTAGGATCCTGCTCCACAAAGTTCAAGACACGGAAGTGGATGTGCACAGTTCTTGCATACCTTCTCGACTTTGCATGTGTCAACACTCAGACTGTGAAGGAGTTCAAGGCAGGTTCGAGGCTTGTTTCGTTCAAGTTTGGATGGAAACTGATGTTGAAGCTGGTGTGCCCACATATGGAAAACAGAATTTCAAAGCCACTCCTGCTGCAATACAAAAGTATATGCCACAAGCTGTTGCTCCTGCGCCATCGCGAGCAGCGCTTGAGGACATTCCTCGCAAGTGCTATATTTGTCTTGAAAACACGCACAGTTCTGGCCACAAATCTGTCAAGGACAAGCTTGCCAAGCTGAAAACACATTGTGGGAGCTGAAAACACATGTAAAAACTGCTTGCATGAGTGATAACTTGCTGTGGGCAAGCGATCTTCCGAAACTGACCTTTTGACCTTTTGAACTGTACACTATAATTCCGTTTTTCTTCATTTATTTCAATTTATCACTGTTTGTTCTCCACAAGTGCTTTTCGTCTCGAAAATTTATGCAAAAGTAAGATTGAGACGTTTGCTTTTGTAGCAGCAATATGTGTGCCTAGCTGTTTTTAGACGAGCTTGCTCACTGGAATTTGAGCACAAGTAATGCCATTGTATTGTTCTTTTCTGTTTGGAAGGTTTTTTTCTGCTCCAGTGACACCTATTTTTGCTTGGATAATTTTTTTTAAGAATTAGACAAAAATTAGCATATATAAAGAATAAGAAGGAAATGAACCGAAAATGGTCAAATTTCGCCGTCACATAACAAATTGATGACGTCACCATATTACAATTTTTTTCTTAAATTTGTTCATCACATGTTCTTTCATGCTGCCAAGTCTTGTGCCCAAAGATAAAGTCATCGCAGAAATCAGAGGGGGGCGAAATTCGTCCCCCCATACCTTCAACGTCCAAAAATACCCCATACCGAATTGGGTTAAAATGGCAATTGTTCCTGAAAAGCTACAGTTTAAAAAAACTTCCTCTGTGCATCTCCAATGAGGCTTGGACAGGGCACAGTTCCCAACAAGATCAATAGCATATCTTTTTTATGTGTAGTCTCTTTTAAGGTATTGCGTTGTGCTCTTGTCAAGATAAACTGTTGAATTAAACTTTTTTACTTTAACAGTTTGCAACCATTTTCCCTTTGTTATTTCTTCACTTGTGTTCCTAGAATCGAGTGTTTGTCATAGTCTGTTTGACATCCGCTGGACAGTCCCTATGTGCCTGCAGTCACCTGTCGCTCTTTAACGACCAGGTTTTTGTTTTTTAACTTGAAAGCAGTTGAAAGTTAGAGCAAGAACAGGCGAGTGCAGGCGCGATCATAGTGCACAGAAAGCATAAAAATTACAGCCGTATTGCTTGCATACAATATCAAGTGCTCCTTTTCTGTATCGTCTCGTTCTACTCAAGGTGATCAACGTTTTTTGTTATTTTACTCCAATTATTATCACTCGGTCGTCGAGGGAAAGCTTTCAATCTGGAAGGTGGAGACAGCAAACCGAAAATGTAAGTAGCAAGTTTGATTTTATGAGCTCAAAGGCAAGAATATTTTGTCCTTTACTTGTAATTTCCTCGATTGTCCATGGTTGAATTTAAAAACCAATTCTGCGTTTTCCAAAAAGGGTGTTGGCCCATGCCTACGGTATGCAACAGCTAACTTTATCTTGATATCAAAAATCTCTTGCTGACCGTCGTTCGAGGTAGTGGAGATTCCTACGGCTGCAAGCCAGGCTAAACATGTATTTTCTGGAAGGTTATTGACAAAAAGCCCATTCATTGTCGATAAAGCTGTGCAATCAACGCTGACAGTCGCAAATCCTGTAATTTGCAGTGTGAAACTTTTGTGCAATGATTTCAAGTTGCTTTCATAACGTCCTAATAAGTTAGGATGGATGCCAAGAGAGGAGTTGCTCTGTTGTAAACCAGCAGTTATGGCATTGTTTGGGCAGACTGCTGAGTTGCGAGACTATTTCTGGTTTTGTGTAATGCACGTAGCAACAAATTCATGAGGTTTGAACAAGTCTTGCAGAAATGTTTGATGACGCCCATAGTTTTGTTTGTTATAGACAATTTAGCATGAACGTAAACACTCTTAAATTCAAAACGAAGGGTTTAAGGAACACACGTAGATGGGCTGAATTGCTGTACTGCTAGTCGAAGGAGTAAGATCAGTAGAAGTGGAAGGGACACGCTCATGCTCTTTAGTAACTAACTCAGACAATTGATTCCTGAATCATTTAGTTCGTAGAGATATAACCAAGTTTGGACTTGTAGAAGTTCATTGATAATCCCGAGAGCAATTCCATGGCGACGGGTGTATGAAAAACAGTTAACCCAACCTACAAAAAGACCGATTATTTTATTATCAAAATTATTTTAATATTTTGCTTTGCGATTTGCACTTTTTGGTTATCTTTTTGGGTGGGATACCTTGGCTGACCTTTGATGCAACACTCAACCTAACCTAGATCCCTGGGGTCACGATGTTTGTGCACTTGATTCATCGTTGTTAATTTGGGCAAAGGAGCATGCCCTTGTCTTGCATTTACGCATTTGTCAGATGGCTTTACACTGGCACATGTTCCAGATTTCCCTTGGCCTGGTGTGCCCTAACAGTCTGAACTGCCCTCACTGTTTTAAAACATCCATTCTTGTCCTTTTATATATATAAGATTTTTGTAGATGTTTGCATACTGCAGCTTATCCGAGCTGAAATTCTCTTGATATACTCCCATTTAGTTGACCTCACAAGGTCAGAAGTCTTCTGTATTTAGTACAGGAGGTCAGCTAAATAGCCCATGGCTAATCTAATTAGTAAAGTGCTTGTACTTCGTCTAAATTGTGACCACAAATTCTGATTGTGTACACTTGAGTTTGCAGCTCAACTTGCACTTAATAACAAGATTTTGATATCCAGACTCTGATTTGTATTCACATAGCAGTGTAGATTGTAGATATACCAATGACAAATAATTCCTATGCTAGTAAATACAGTTTTTAGCACAGTAACTGCAGAGCACGATGAAATATAGAATGCAATAATGGGACTTCCTTAAGCATGACCATGACAGCATACAAGCAGCATTTGGGGTTACAAGAGGCCAACCAGAGGTTAGTTTTGTGAGGTTATGTTTGAAAGACCTGCAGCTCAGTAAGATGGGTAATATCACATTTTATTTGCAAGGTCATGATGTACGGTCATATGTAGAAATATTCAAGAGCCCAGATTTATTGTGTTATTTCTCTTTGTTGCATATATAGAGCTAACAGGGCTGGAATCTCCTTGACCCCACCTATACAAGTGCCATGGTACAAAAAATAGGATACTATGTTTCAGTCAGAGTATTTTGTAATACTTCTGTAATATAACAAAAGCATAGTAAATGTAAATAGTAAAAAAGTGTGTAAGATGGTAGCAATCAGTGCAAAGGAAAGACAAAGCCAACATTTGTGGGAATAGTAGTATGAAGCTCCATGAAAATCTATGCTCCTTCCCCATGTTGACTTTAAGAGATGCATGCAGAATTTCAGTACAGAGTGTAATCTTATCATCATAAATTTGAAATAAGTTGCTGCACAACAAACATTTCAAACAGAGAACCTGACATCGTTAATACTGATTAATATTTCTATGACACAAATGGAATAAGTACAAACTATCTAGTTCTGTCAAAGTTAATTGCTGAAGTGTCATTAAGCTTTATACAATGCATTTTTAAGTGCCATTATTAAGTACCAGGTCAGTTTAGGTTGATATTAGAATCATACACATATAGTACAGTAAAATGACAATGCTCATTGCTTTGTGGCAACAAAAACAAGCCACAAAACTAAGCCAGACAAGTTGATGCAATGTGGGATACTGGTAATAAGGCAAAGTTACACTTTTAAAAACAGCTATCTGTTGTGATGTCCCAAGTTAAATTTATTAGCTAATTTCAACTTACACAACAAAAAAACTCAGAATTGTTGTCCTGTACTTTTCTCTAGCATGCAGCAGACAAAGAAAATAGACATGATGTTCATCTCTTATTTGCTTATTTCATTCATAATAGTACTCATCAACCATTCATATTAAGCGAAGGGATTCAAGCCTTTAAATATCTCTTTAAGTGTAGAATACTTAATGAACATGATGGTTTGTGTTCCATAAAAGTATGCATTGCATAATTGAGCAAATTAAAACTGTTTACAGTTAGACTCAGTATAGACAGATACACACAAAAATAGTTAATCCGTGATCCATTGTTTTTGAAGACATTTGATATTTCAAATCTGTCAAGAACTTGTCAGTAGTATTGTGTAACTTACTTACTTATTTACTACTTGTACTTGACGCAGTTACCCCCATTATTGAGCATCGCCAACTCCACTGGAAATGATCTGCCACTGTCGTCTGTCCAAGGCCATGGTTCTGAGGTGATGGAGCCAGTCACGATTGTACTGCTTACGACTGAGACCAAACGGCTGCATCACGATCGGTTCGCAGTTGGTTTTGAAGAATCTCAGGGTTGTTTTCCTCACTCCTCCAGGATGCCGCTTCCATTGGCGCTCGGGGGACGCTTCCAAGACGATTCGGGGGATATGATGTTGTGGCATCCGCAGCACGTGCCCAAACCACCACCAGCGCCTAACCTGAATCACTGCAGATACCTGGCGATCCACCCTACACATCTCACGCACCCGCTTGTTGGTAACACATTCCCCATATCTATCCCTGCATATCCTTCGTAGACATCGATGGTCAAAAGTGTCCATGGTGGTCATATCCGACTTCTTTATAGGCCATGTCTCACATCCGTACAGTAGCACGGAGCATACCATAGAACAGTACACTCTTGCCTTAGTTGACACACGGATGTCCCGACAATTCCAAAATCTTCTCAGATGATTGAAAACCATCGAGGCCTTTTGTATCCTTGTTCGGATTTCCATACCGATCTCACCGTTTCGGCAAAGTGTGCTACCCAGATATCTAAAGGAGTCCACAGTTTTGATATCTTCATATTAACAGTGAAATGTGGAACATCAGGAAGATTACACACAATAACTTGTATACACCTTGTATAAGATATCATAGCAGGTCAGTTGGGAATATTTGTAATATTTTACAAGGCATAGAAAGAGACATTCTTTAAAGACTGCTTTAAATTGTTTTTGTATGTAGCACAGGCAGAGAAATAAACCAAACCATTTCATGCATGATACAAAGTTTTTGATAACACTGGTATTCCAGTCTAAAGTGTACATCGTGAGTGTAATGATAAGCTCTCCAGCATTAGGTATGAAATTGTAAATATCTCTGGAAAGATATTAACAATAACAGTAATATTATTAAAAGTAAGTCTGAATATTTCTCCATTGACTCCTTTAGATATAGTATGTATAACAAAGACGTGTGTCAAAATGTTTCATGACTAGTTTCAAAAGTAGCTACAAACAAGAACCCAACTAGTGAACTTGATCTTACATTAGAAACTGTTTGATATCTCTATGTGCAAGATTGTAATAATATGATGTTTGAATTTATAGGTCAAATCAAAGGCTTGTGTCTACACAGAAGCAGGTGGATGAGGTATGATTCATGTGTAACAGTTTTATTGTGTGAAATCACTTCATCTTTGAGCAGTGTTTTTGTTATTTTGTTTGATAAGACTGCGTACTTTGTTTGGGAATTTTGCACAAAAAGTGTCACTGTCAGGTTCATTGAATAACAAAACAGTATGCTTTCTTTTAAACAAAATGAAATACAATTTAATGTTAATTTTAATAATATAATCAAATTCAGATATGAGTGTGTGTTTGTGTGTGTCCTTGATGGCACGGTTTGAGGTTTGAGAGTTGGCTTTTGAGTCTGAGATTAAGCTGATCATTGTGTTCTCATGTCACTAATTATGGACAAGTATCTGTGGCTACAATCATAGAGGACAGCAGTTTGATGTAGAAACTCAAATGGAGACTAATGCAAAAGGATAAGAATGTGTTTGAAGAGAGACAATTTATCCCTCTTTAAATTTCTGATTTTTCAATTTTTACAGAGGCTAAATATTAGAAAAAAATCATATTAGAAAAAAATCATATCATGAATATTATCAAGAGAGTGATTGAAAATTTGTCAAACAACAGGTTGATATAGATGATATGTAGTTTTGGTTTCTTGCTAGGTTGCAAGACCACAAATGTTATTTTATCAGGGAAAAAATTTGTACTTTGCTATGATATTTGGAGAAAGGTCTTAATAGAGTGTTAGGAAATACTGTTTTAAAGGCCATCAGGAAAGTTGGTGTAAAACAGTGGTTGTCTAGAGTTGTTTTACAATATATAGAAATCTTAGAGATCCTGTGAGAAATGCTGTAAATTGTTGAATTAACC
>JANTCA010033559.1:0-20948 GCA_024741275.1 Chironex yamaguchii | reverse complement strand
CATTGACAAATTGCGGAACAGACACGCAGAGTTTGCCCCACTTGGAATATGGCGTCGCGAACTCCGAAATGGTTTATGCATCTAAGCATATCTACAGTTTAAACAGGCCATACTTTGATCAAACCCCCAATTGATAATATTTAAGAAGAGCCATAAAAATTGGTACTTTGTTTCTTAAGTAACGCGGAATCACAAATATCAATTGCTGCACAGCAGCATTTAAACGAAGTCAAAGCCACTTTTTAAAATATAAAATCAATGCCATAAGAAGGAGTAATAGACAAGGAAGGTATAAATTAAAAATGACAAGCATATATGTTGATATATTCACGTAGTGTATTAATCATCACTGTAAGATCAGTGTACAGACCTGCATCCTCCTCTGATATCTCATTTTTGGTTACCGACAGTTTTCCATAAGACGAGCAGGAGAAAGAATTTCCAAAAACATCAGTTGTTTTCATACCGTCTTGTGACGTATGTTTTAAAAGAAACGAATTTCTTGGTGCAAGGGAATCAGTAAGCTTCACTTTGCCATCAAACTCAACATTTTCTCGAGTAACATACAGGCAGTTTCCTAGAGAAAAATAAAAGATCTCCAAGCATTTCCAGTATAACAAATCATTTTCGAAACATGCCGCAACTGAAAATTTTCATTGACGTTCTCCTGGTTGTTAATTGTTAGCAAGTAAGGGGAACAATAAACAGCACAATATTTAACTAAAATGCGGATCGAACCCAGTCACTAAGAAAACACCCTACCAAAAGACGTCAAAACGACAACCATTATTTGAAGAGTCCAAGTGAAAAGATGACCTCTTTCTGCCTATCATGCACTAGTTTTTGCCTTTAAGGTAAATTAACTATTGGAATGGAAAGATGACTTTATAATGCCAATAACTCGAAAATTTTTATCTCTGTACATGAAACAACACTTCGGATTTTTCAGTAAATACTGACAAAGGATAGAGTCACAAACTTGTTCTGAAGGTTTTTGTGGAAGAGCTACATTGGTGCTCTCTGAACTATAGTACCGTTTGGTAAATACAAAATGGAAGTGCTTTTTTAATGAGTGTGTAAAGCCATATCAGAGGAGCTGAGGCGAATCTTAAAGAATACCCGCTGGATTCGGCATCTCCAAAGACAACACGTAGTTGAACTCACAAATTTTAGTGACATTAATTACTAATTCCGGGTATCAATGCATACATACATAATAAAATCCGATATCTACCTTTCTCTGTGTGCTCGATACTTAGACAAACAATATTGCTCTCATAGCAATGCGTATATTCATTGACTTTAATATACACAGAATTTCAACGCATAAACAAAGATATGAAATAAAAAGTCAATTTTGTCAAGTGGGTACGCTGCTTAACCTTCAAGCAACCCGGTCTCATCACCTTTTAAAATTATCTCCAATTTGTTTACTACTAGTAGTCTTGCACAATGATTACTTTACTCAACAAGCAATAATAGTTTCAAATTAATTAATGTTTAACTCTTAAAGCAGATCTCAGCTTGAATTTTATACCTTTGTGATCAATGTAAACATCACCATCATTACTTCTGCGTATGGAATAACCGCCCTCTTTGAATGATGTAATGTGACTGCCTTCCCCGAAGACGAGTTCCATATTGCCGGTACTTGCATGACTGATAACAGTTCCATAGCCTAAACATTCCACCTGGAAGAAGGAAATATATGATCGACCTTATCTGGAAAATTGTATTCATATCCTAGGCAAGGCATGTAGAGCAATAAGCAATACCTCAGTAAGGTTCCGTTCACACGATACCAGACTCAGTTCATTATTTGAGCCAATGCGATAAAATCTTTATCTCTAACAGCTCCCTTCCGCCTCACATCACATTGCTAAGTCCATTGTTTAAGACAATTTTGCATACTGAATTTGTTGCCTCTGCATTTGGGCGCCAAAATTGAAATTTAAAAAAGTAGTCTACACAAAAAGATTGCCGGAGTGGTGTCGGATTCAAGTGTTCACACGAGATCCAAAGCTATACGGGATGAAAAGTGATCCGATACGTACCACTTTTAAAGCGAACAAATTTCCTTTCGCAAAAATGATACGAACCGCATCCGATTGCGTCAGTACAGTGTGAGCAGGAGGCCAATCTGGCATAAAAAGTAATCTGGCATAAAAAGTAATCTGGCATAAAAAGTAATCTGGCATAAAAAGTAATATGGCATAAAAAGTAATATGGCATAAAAAGTAATTTGACATGAAGTGAATTCCGTATCGTGTGAGCGGGGTCTAAGTAAAGAGCAAGGATGCGGTACAAACTTAAATTAAACTAATGCTCTTTACCAACTCTATTTTCCTCCCACTTTCAGTGTGTTACAATTCCTCGTTAAACTGTTGTTGGTTTCTCTATACCCTTGAATTTAAGACATTGCTTTGGTTACGAGAAAAAAAATATCTCCACGCTGAGTCAAGAATGAGAATATCTGATTTGAATAATTCAGAGGGTACTTACTTTTACAACTATCGGCGGCTCTGAATAATGTTCAGGGTCGGCTTCACCAGTTTCCTCGCTCTTACGTTGGTAATCCGAAAAAGAGATAGTAATTCTTGTTCCATCAGTATGCTCCACCACTTCTGTCCCATCGGCTCTCCTCACAATAGAAACACCGTCTTCTCTTGTCTCATAAGTCTAAACTCAAACAGCAAGAAAGATATCAGACTAACAGACAACGAGAAAAGATTAAATATCGGACAATTTCGAAGAGAAATTTTCAAAATAACAGCGTTTATTTATTTTAGTTGCCATTACAAGTCTCATCTCACAGCGAAGATACCAAAAATCCAGTTTCTTTCTTAAGAGAGAAAACTGCTTCTTCAGAGCTAGAATTGCCAAAAATATACTAATTAGCAATCTTTGCTCTGCAATTTGATTTTGATGATTGAAAATATCAGTTGACAAATTTCATGATCGCTCGAAAACGTGTTTACAAGAGAAGGCAAGGCTGTAAGATAGTTACCCAATTTTTGCGACTGACTTAAGAACAATGCATTAGGTCATTTCTGCATCGCATAGACGAAAGTTGAGTTGAACAATGAGTACACGGTAATTAGAATTTAAGAAAACCTTCGCTGTAAGACAGCACAGTCAAATTACTTCGCTATACCTGCTGGAATATGACAAGTATGTTAGAAGAATGTGGATCTACTTAAAGCAGTGACCCACTACAGCAACAGAAGAAAGTCAACGACTTAACTAATAACAAAAATTGAATCTTTTCTAATCAAAAGCAGGAGGCATGACCAGGTAATTACAGAGAAGTAGTAATAAAAACTAGGCCATGTCATACAATGAAATAAACCGAGCAAAGGTTTCAAGTGCAAAAGCCAATTCTTCTAAAAAAAACTACAAAAATTAATACTGCATGCCCTCAATGAACCGTTTTTGAAAAAGTAAATACCTGATGAGTCTTAGGGCATGTCGCAATTGATGACAAAAGGCTCCTGTAATTTTCCTGATCACCATTAATATCCACCGTGAAACGATTACCATCTTTGTCTATAATATCCCATTTGAAAACTTCTTTGGTACTGCTTTTCTCAGGCAGCTCAAAGGATGTTGTCAAAGGAATTCTAGACATCTTTTTGGAAGGAAGACGACTGAGACTGCCAGCAAGGTCTTCATTACTCTCTTTCTGTGCTTTTTCACTAGTCACTTCCGTATTTTGTATTACAGTGTATGGCTGAGCTTTGTAAACAGATCCATCCGGACAAAGAATTTCAATGTTACCATTTTTCAGGTACTAAAGTGAGAGAAAACAAAGAAGTTTTATGTTTAATAAATTCACTCAGTTGTCAACGATACTTGGTTTTGTGTCTCTATTACCTTTTCGAACTCAAGACCTTATATATACAAAGGGCTAAAGTATGCTCACCCTACAGATCCAGATAACTATCAAATTATGTAAGACGTCCTCACTTCTAGTCAACGCTGCACCTCTTCCTCTCTGTTTCCATTGTATTCTCTCTACGAATTTACATTGTTACTATTGCGCCCTTATCATTCATAATTTTTCATACCTTTAATTCATATCTTTAAGATAGAGCCTAATTCACAGAAACAATAAGGATTTTTTCAAATGCAGCTTTAACAGAAAAATTGGTTTTCTGAAGCAAATCAAACATGTTTTTGCTCAGCATTGTAATCTGATTAATTACCACAAGCAATAATAGACAACTTCACGGCAATTTGCCGGCAACCACAGGGCAACTTCAAAATGCATACACATGGGCAACTTGATCAAAGTTGCCCTCAGATTGTCCACAGGTTGCTGCAAAAGTTGCTCGTGTGTGCCTAGCTTTAGAATGAATAACAGCAGCTCATAAAGGTTTGACAACATTTTGTTGCAGGAAAGGGAACATTCTATCTTAGTAGTGCTTTATGTCTTAAGTATGTTTCGTCTATTTAGAGCCTAACCTTCATCAACATGAGAAATATAACAAACTTTACTTTAAGCAGAGGTTTCTTTAGCTTCTTTATCTGCTGCATAGTTAAAATATATTCTTTAGTAAAAGCCAACCCGTTAAAAATATTGACCGAAACTCCGTCGGACATATCCTTTTTAAATAACAATTTGTAGTTCTTTTGCGCAAAAGTATGATAGAAACAAAATGTTCGTAAAAATGTCTGTCCATCCAATTCACTGATGCTTAATTTTGAATTTTCCTAATGGAAGTCACGAAAGTTAGTGCATATTCTAATTTTTTTTATACTAAACAACCCAACCTAGAATATATCAATGCTGAAAACCCAAACACTTTATCGGCAAATTCGATTTGTTATTTAACCCCCTGTAAGCTGTAACATATCAAGTTAGTAAAGCAGGCACAATAATATTTCAACAGAAATTAAAAGCTAGGTTATATATAAATGACTACTAAATACTAGTGACCTACCTTGATCACTATTCCTTCTTGTGTAATGCATCTTAATCGTTCATCTAACGCTACTTTTGCCCTTTCTTTTTCACAACGATGATTTCCATTCTTAATTTCAGGAAAGTGCTGACGAATAACTTTCTGTGTTCCCAGCTCATCATCCCCAGTAACTGTAAAGCTAACATGGAGGCCGTTGGGGCAAGTAAGATGGAGGTCATTCAGCTGCCGAACTTTTTTCTTTAGACTTTCTATTTTTGTTTTTAGATCAATAATCAGACGTCTTTTTTCTTGTTCTTTTGCCCTCTCAAGTTCTTCCTGCTTTTTTGCTTCATCTTCATGCTTTTTCCTCCCTTTTGGGCTTCCTTAGACAAATTAAACATTAACAAAGTTAACAGAACAATAACAACACATAAGCAGGAAGTTGCCGGGAACGAGGCACGCTGACAAATTTTTACGAAGGATCGGTGTGAAAACAAAGGCTCAGATTTACGGCCGCACTAGTTAGCACTTTGATTTCAGTTTCTCCAATATCTAACGTACCCATTAGACGTCTCCAGTTAATTTAACGATTGACAGTCGAGGTCTTTAGCCCAGTCTACGGCTCTTTAGGGTAAGTTTTCATTGACGGAACCACGCCAAATTTTCGGAAACAAAGCGATCCACGGATCTAACACTGATTGCGACAACATTGGACAAAAAATGTTGCATTTGGTCATAAGTATAAACAAAACTTTTACCTGCTTTAGTGTGCGAGACACTGATTGCTGAAGGTACAGAAATTTGTTTTTCATCGCCTTGCATTGTCTCCAGTAGCTTCAAACTCTCCAGTATTCTCTCGTGAGCGAGATGCAGTTGCGCAGAAACAGATGCCGACATGGATATTAATAAGCCATCTTTATATTGTAGGACTAAGGAACTGAATTCTGAAATTGGGTCCGGAATATAAGGGCAAGATGGGATTTCTAGTGTTATTGGACTAATGCTTCCGACATGATGACTTGAGACTTCGACGTCAAGTTTTGTATTTGAAGCTAAAAGGAACAAAGTACCTGGAGTAACATTTGATTTTCAAACTAAAATAGTAGACGATTATTCACCCAATATATTCACTTTAAAAAGAAATAAAACTGATTTCCATTGACTGTACTTTGTGACAAATCATTACTTAATATTAATTATGACATTTAAACTAGCCTCTTTGTAAAACTGTAGTGTCTCAATGTAAAAGGATGAAAATGTAACAAATACACGTTACGTCCTTTTCTCACTTACCCTCAGATGACGATACTTGCAAATCAGGTTTAGAAGGATTGCTGACAGCCTCATCTTCCGGTTTGCCTTGGGCATCGGGTAGATCCATAGCTTCTTTGGGGTTTAAGAAATGCATTACAAATGTGTTTCCGTCTTTGAATAAAGCAATTCTTACTGTCTTGTTTCCTTGTACATAATCGCTGGTCTCCACTTTAATAATGCTGCCGTCTTGTGGAAACATATATGACTCGGTACCAGAAACATGTATCAGTTGATCTCCGATATTGTATCCAAGAAACTGGTATATTTTCTCCTGAATGCCACAATCATCTTGCTCATCGCCGGCAACATCTTTGCTGGTACCTTCTCTTTTTCCTTTGTTAGTTCCTGTCTTTTTGCGTGCACTCTGAGCACGTGACTTTGCACTTTTCGCAGAATTGGAACGCCCATCAGATTTTTTGCCTTAAGACATAAGATAAGAAACAACAAAGCTGTCTATAAAAAGAATTGTGGTCAGAAAGTCGATTGGGGATGAGAAGGGAACGACTCACAAAATGAAATGACGTGAGGCTTTTACATAACTAGCAAAATGTAAAATCTCTAACTTTATTGCTCCTTTTAAGAAGATAACGATCCATCTGCGCATTATTGGCCTACAGGACCGAGCACGATTAAGGTCTTGTAGGTTGAGAATTCGCGGGTGGATCATTCCCTTCTTCTAAAGGGCGGTAAAGTTACACATGAGATGGAAATCGCTAGTAATGAAGACATTGCCTTCTAAATAGTGTGCATGGCATTTACAAATGATTAAGACTGCAATCACTTACTGTCTGGTCTAAGTTTGTTCGTGCTACTGTTCTGCGACCTTTCACTTTTCCTTCCACTTTTTCTACCTTTTCCTTTCTTCCCCTTTTCTTCCTCGGCAGCCTTCATTTCCAAAATCTGTTGTCTAGTCATCATCTGATTCCTAAAAACGTAAATATTACAGTTCAGAAATACAGTGACATTATTCTTATTGTCTCTGGTATCTGAAATCGTAGGGAATGGCATTCAACTGATACAATTTAGAATACCGCAGAAGCAACCTGGGAATGAAATACCTGTGCTCCCGAGCCTCGTACGTGCAAAGCCGATGCCTTTTCTTGCCCAAGTAAACAACTTAGCAAGATTGGCAAAAAAATCCTCAATCATCCAATTCGACCATTTTACTCGTGCGATTGGATGTATCTCTCATAGCATAAAAGAGAACAAATTTTCTTTTATTGTAGCTTCAAGGTTACCACGACACGCAGTTTGTAAATAACTGGGATCGACGAAGAAAAGTAGATAAAAAAAGTGATGTGGAGCAAATTATAATGATTTTGTCTTGAAGTGACAAAGATTGTAGACATTATCAAAAAAACCGTCAGCAGTGGAGAGGTGTGTCTGCGTGCCTGCAGTTTTCAGTGGATACAGCACTCACACTGAAATCGAAGTTAACTTTTCAGAGGAAGCTAAAGCAGCAGGCTCTGCAAGCTAGAGGAAATCATGAATTAGTAAATATGTTCTTGGCAATAAGACGTCCTTAAGAAAAATCGAGAGTTAAACGATACTGGTGCAATGACAGAGCTACGTCGGCAAAACAGTAAGGAATATAGTGAATGCAATAACAGAGCTAAAATTGACAAAAGACTAAGGAAGATAGTCAATCCAATAACAGAGCTAAGATTGACAAAAGACTAAGGAAGAGAGTCAATGCAACAACAGAGCCAAAATCGACAAAGCTCTTAGGAATAAAGTCAATGCAATGACAAGGCAAAGTTTGACAAAACACTAAAGAAGATAGTCAATGCAATAAGAAAGCTAACATTGACAAAACACTAAGGAAGATGGTCAGTGCAATGATAGAGTTAAGAATGACAAAACACCAAGAAAGATAGAGAACGCAGTAACAGAAAAGCATTTAAAAATGAGCAATGACACAAGATGAAATGAGTTAGGAATATAATTTACTACTGTTTTTGCCCATCAAACGCTTTTTAATTATACCAGCAAAAGAAATAAAGGAAGCAGAATTAGATAAAGAAAAATAGTGATATCGAGAGAAGCAAACACACAAAAGTTTAATTGAAGGGGTTTTCAGTTTCTTACAATTTATTTACAACATGAACATCCTTACTGATATTCATCAGCTCCATTTATGAGATACTGAATGCTGTGAACTAGGCTAAGTTACCTGTTGTCCGGTTTCAAAGGAATCGGCGATGGTACAGGCTCTGGCGATTTGGAATCAGCTATTTGGACACGCTTCATCTCCTCAAACTGATCCGCCTCACGTTGCCAGTCGTCTATGTTGTCACTTACGTAATCTACGTAATTTCTGAAGCCAACGTTGCCGTGTACCCAATTATCCCAAACCAAATTGTTTTGCAATGTACTGCCACTTGGATTATGGAGGATAATTAGCAAGGAATTGGTAGAGCGATGGAAATACGAATCTATAAATGGATGGGTGGCAACAGCATCAGCCAAAACCTACAACATAAAGAGAAAGAATGTTTTACCAAGAACCCTCTTCTTATGCTTTCTTGAAGGCTATTTAACACAACAATGTGACGGTGAAGCTCACATCAAGCACACAAGAGTCAGGCAATGTAGACTTTCACATAGAATACCAAATATTAAATTGCATGGGTGCATCGCTGAAATATGGTGATTGAAAACTCTTAAAACCAATTCAGTGTTTGCCCAGATTATTAAAACATAAGACTTGTTCAATAATATCAATTAACAGCAGAAAGGGATATCATACAGGAGAGACAATTATTTGCAAACCTGGATCATAATGTCAGCTTCATGAGGCTCCACGAAACACCACTGATCCAACTTCCTTCGAAAAGCCGCTGTGTCGTATTGCAGTTTCAATCTTCCCTCTGGACAATACAGATCGTAAAACGGATCATCAAAATTATCCAAGAAATCGCTGTCAGCCGGATCTGGCTCCTCTACATCACCATAAGAATCCACTATTTTTAATGGTAAAGACTCAAACAGCAAGTACTGGAGTCCTCTAAGAAAAGGATCCGATGCATTGCTGGAAGTCTTAGACTGCCAAAGGCTAATTACTTGTTGCTTATGTGCAAGTATTCTTGTCATATGTTGATCGTCAATGTTCAGTGCTGTGGACAAACGGTTAAGAGGATGACATTGAAACATACGCCGTTCGATGATTATAGGATTAAAATCGTCTCTTATTTCTGCATCATGAAGGCGCTCTTGAACTTGATCCTTGCTGTATATGATGGCTGGTTGATTACTGGGCTTTGGTTTGTCACCCTTGGAAATGTTGCAATACTATTATCAATCAAAAAGAAAGACTGAGGGTAAGAAACATTGCAGTTTTAAATACACGGATCAAGGTGGACCAATCGAGAGTTCTTCCCAACAATTTTTGATAATCCATTTATCTAGGTCTCTGGTAGGGTAATGGTACCACATGGGCACAAATCGTTTATCAGCAGAGAAAAATGCCACAGAGATCGATTATGTAGTATTCAATGCGTTGCATTTTCATTTCACAGAGCAGCTGCACCAAGATACTTCTGATTGACTCAGTTACTAAGTTTGTTCCAGGTCACAACATATCAGAAATTTTCCGAAGTTCTGGTTTCTCATGACGAGGTTAATTTTTAATGACGTAATTACTTTTGCTACCAATGTGTCTTTTAAGTTTTGGGATAAAATGATACAAAATTACAACGGTAGAAACCATAAATTCGCGAATGGATGAATTCTTTCCTTATCCTTCTTTCATGAGTAAAACTTGCTAAGAAAAACCTTCCTACTAAACGTTTGAGATTGATACCGTTCACAATGCAATTTCTAATTGTGTACTTGAAAACTACCACTTACCTGATCCACACCATTTAAAGAGAATTGGGCTAACTTCTGATTAATGTAATTTTCTAGAATTGTGGCCGGGCTGGACTCCGCCTCTCCTTTCTCCGGTACAGGATTGTCGCCAGTTACATTTGCATTGACCTGTGGTATACATATTATACAAACTTGATAATGTTAACACATGTAATGTATTCACACGAAATGTGTGTAATAGAACGCCAAATAAATGTAAAGGTAGCTTAGCACTTTCTACCTTGCTATTTATGGCAATTTAGTTACCACACAAGTACGCATTTTCTTGCGCTTCGAAGTGTACTTTACCGTTTCCAGCATCAAAATAAGAAAACTGTTTACTTTCCCTGTCAAAATAATTGGTATACCAAAATTTTAAGGCACCTTGTAGCACGAATGAATGATTTAAGGTAATAAATTATGTGTTGGTTTCCCAGAAAATTCCAATTTTTACATAGGGTGTTGGCCCTTGTAACAGACTTTGTGAAACAAAACAATAGAGCAAATCCCGGCTCATCATAATTATATAGAAATTAGAACATCCATGTCATTGCCAATTGTCGTCACACTTTTGTGAAAAACGTGGTTCAGTTTAACGCAACCAGTCCCTTCAGTTTCCTTCTTGTGGTAGCAACAAATAGTTGGATAAAGCAGCGAGAACTTTCATTTAACGAGCTAAGATAAATTTAATCCCAAGGTACATTGAATGACAATTCAATAGTTTTTAACGACAGATCTTTATCTAAGACCATTTACTATGGCTAATGTCAATGGTCCATGAATGACACAAATCCTTATAACTTGTATATAACTCACCTTAGACGTTCAATACAATCTCCAAGCAAGAAAGGTGAAAAAAATTAGTCTTACATACTTCCTAAATAGTTTACCCCGTATACTCGACAGTTTCGACTACAAGAGTATTTCTATAGTTGTAGGGGAAAAAATAAATTTAAGGGGAGGACTAAGTGCTTGTCTCAAACTTAGGTTAATTTTTAAACCAATAGTCATGAGTTCTCCAAATGTTTCTAAGTTTCAGGGAGCGATAGCCCCTTAAGACCCCTTGCCCGTACGCCTTTGAATATTTGCAAGAATTTTCTCTTGACAAAACATTTAGTTGTATCATACCATAAATATACAAAACCATACAAAAGACACCTGTCATTTTACCTGCTCTAGCAAGCAGTGAAGCATGAGTTGCACACTCTGTTTCTCAGACGGAACCTTATCCATCAAATGATTATAATACCTCATATCGGGACCAGGAACATCTGCATCTAGATTTAAGTGTGCAAACAACAAAAAAAATGTATGAGAGACCAAAGACTAAGCCTTCAAAATCAACGAAGTATAACATACCTTACATTACTACTGTATCACATATTCACCTTTTGTACCACATCTCTTCCCCTAAACCTGACTTTCATTTCAACGAAAGTGTGAGCGACCTATGCTTCATTGTCAAAATGGCAAGACAAGAAGCGCTCTTTGACACACTGGCGATACTTTTAGATACAATTGTGATTTAATTTGTAATGATAACAAATATTAATGCTAGCAACAACTAACAGCAAGATGACCTTCATTACGGAATCTGTTGCATATTGTGTACAAACAAACGATCCTGTCAAGTGCTAACTAGGATGACATTAGAGGCATAAACGAGGACAAAACTAAATATGAGCTTAAGAATACATGTGCAATTAAAAACTTTCCTTACGTCTTCATAACACTAGTGTTAGCCTTTCTAAAGAGTAGTACACGGAAAATCGACACCAAACAGCAAAAACCACAGGAAGCCACGAAAGCTTGAAGGCACTTTTAGCCAGTGCCGAATGTTGCCTTGCAAAAGAATTCCGTCACAACTCGGATTACGGACAATATAAATATACATGTTAACGCAATTGAAAATCTTTACCTGAATCCTCATGAGGTTTAGAAATGTCAGGAATGCTAATCAACTGCAGATTATCAATATATCTCTTATAATGTTCTTTTTCATCCAGTAATTTAAAACAGGCCAACGATACTTCATCAAATAATTTGGTGTCTAGTTCAGCCTGAAAAAATAATAACAATATTGCTGCAAAGACAAGGGTACCATATGACGCTGAAACCAAAGCTTCCTTCCAATTTAAGTACGAAACCTTTTGTACTAAAGAACTAAAGATATGTAAACTAAATAGCTTATGTATAAGTAAATAAAATATATAAATAAGCTTATGTATCAATACTAGTGAAATCAGTCAGTGATTATCCAAGACTGTCCTTCAGAGACCGTCATGATACAGTATGGATTGATATGCCTTTGGATGAAATATAATAAAGACAATCTTTCTTGTAGGCACTTCATCATTAGAATTTGCAAGTACCTAATGACAAAATCTAAAACGTTAAATGTCTGTACCATACTTTCAGTTGGATTAAGAATTTACCAGCAATTACTGAGTTACAGGCCAAACTGTTTACAAGAGAGCGGAAGAAAGGGGATGAGACAGGGGAGACTTCCTTCTACTTGCGCTATAAAGGAAAGGTCTAATCTTGTCTAATCTTAATATTCAGTCTAATTGAATCAGATGTCTTTCAACTGCGTATGTCATTTCATGTCGTCCAGGACTACAAAAGGCTGATCATGGCCTATGTTTATTTTTTGGAAAGTAATGTGTAACTGCCATGTAATAGAACTTGGTAATTATAAAAACACCCTCTGTTACTTTCTAGGCATGATTTACATGATTCTTGTGTCGACCTTTTAGCATGCTCAAAGAGTTTCAAGATTATATAGATAATTGACGTAACGTAAAAACAAACTAGGATTTTTTTCGTTTTTGTTTACGAGAATACGTAATGGTGAACATGTCAAATATAAATTTGTGGCAACAGGTTTGAAATGCGTTTCCTCACGATGATATTTGACATGATGTTATGCGGTGTCTTGAATTGCATTTAAGGTGAATGTTCAGTATTTGCAGTGAAGTGAAACTTTTATATTTGCTCAATACTTATTTAAATTTTGATTTACTTTTTATCATTGGTTTTTCAGGCTTCGTATAATCAATACACCTCTTCATTTAAGTTTTTATCAATTGTAGGAATTGAAAGTGATCTCCAATTAGCAATACAAACATAAAATTTGCAGCTTTCGTCAAAACACTGTCATATTTCGACAATTTTTAACTTATATCTTGAGAAATGGCACAGCGCAGTATGGGTGTCAGTGTTTAATCAACTACCATCACTGTACTAATACATATTCCATATTTACTTTTTATAATTTTATGAACAATTTGATCTAATTTTAATATGTGGTCTAATTCCAAAAAACCCTCCGGTCTCACACATTACCTTCCTACCTGTGTGCTGAGGGTGCTATAGCAATTTTACTAATAATTAATACTTTCTCTTTTAAAACTGAAATATAGGCTACGTTTATGCATCCTTTCTAACAGTCAAACCAAAAGGTACTTTTACCTTCGTTTCTTCCTCAGAATGACCATGATCACAAGCTGGTGTAATGGCATCTTTCAATAGTACTTTTACCGTAGCCATTTGCTTAATGGGATGGCCTGAAGGCAAACTTTGGACAATCTCTTCAGTTTCTATCTTGAATCCATTAATGCTCTCTTCAAGAACCTCTGATTCCACTTTATTGACAGTTTCCAATACATTGTTTTCTGCTGTCTCCTGGAGAAAGGGCAGCCAAAAGAACTGTGAGTTCTTATCACTTAGTTCTATAGCTACCTAAGTTTCCTTAAAAGTATAGATACAGTTACGAATAGTTCTAAAATGCAGTAGTGGAATGATCAAGAAAAGGAAAGTGAAAATAGTAATAACTAATGAGGGATTAAATGTGAACCTTAAGGAAAAGTGATGTGAGATAAATGAATATCTGTTTGATAATATCAGTAACAGGAGGGTGTAGTAAAGGATGAAAGGTATGTTTTAGAAATTGCTTCAAGCATTGAAACAAATGTAATGTTCCAACAAAAACGGATAGAAAATATCTTGCAAAACAAACTGCATAACAAAAAGATGGTCGTAATATACAAAAGATATTTAAAAGTAAGTCTAGAAATCAGTTCAAGTTTAATCACCTGGCAACAATTTTCCAAACACTAAGAGAAATAAACGAAGATACTTCCAAAAGAGTGTAAAATGGTCAGTGACATATCCTGTGGGTGTGCATGGTACACCTTGTAAATATTATTATCAATTGAGTTGCTTACATCTGTCAAACCAGGCTCGAGAAAGAGTGGAGCACGCCTTGAGACAGTAAAAATCCACTGTGAGATAGAGTACAATAGGAATTTTTCTAAAGAAACTTCCAGTGAAATTACCAGCAAAAATCAGCCGAAGGCATTATCGTAAAAATGAGCATAACAATGAAAAAAGAGAGACGGGTATGAAGCTTTTTCGAATTATAATGGCAGCCCAGTGGTCGATGTAGCACAAAAATACTGGACGGTCTTTAGGTTCACGAAACCTTTTGTTACAAACTCTTTTAACCTTTTAAAATTTTAACAAGGATATCAAGGACAATCTCCATAAGATGTGGGGTCCAGGCCCCATCATTCCATCCATGCCTATAGCACTTGAATCAAGGTATGATTATGATCACCAGGGCATCAAATCCAGGTCTCATGACTGCGAATCTGATGCCTTTCCTACTGAGCTAACCAGATGATTGGGGTTGAATGAGTAATAGCCAATCAGCGTTGAATGACTAATAGCCAATCAGGGTTGAATGACTAATAGTCTTTTGACCTTTACAACAGCACTGGCTCCGCAAGAAATTGCTCAACAAAATCACCACTGAAATTCGATACCTTTAATAAGTTATATGAAAGACATCATTAGCAAGAGATTTAAAAGTCCTTAGTAACTCACATTGTCCTCAGCTGATGATTGGTCATGAGTCTCTGGAGCCTTCTCCGATCTCACAATCAAATTAGCATCAGGAAGAACACCTAATTCAGTCAATGCAGGAAGGACTTTGGCATTATAAAAGCCAGTTATTAAAACGTAATGCTTTGGATCATTAGGTCCGTCTGGTTCATCATCTGTTCATTGAAAGCAAGACAAAACAAGCAAATATTACAGGAAACAATAAAGATGTCTGATTATGTACTTCAGAATTTCAAAAATGTAAAAATACACAGCTCAAATATGATTACAACAAATTTTAAAGGCAAAAATTCTTAACAAGAAAACAAGAGTTTTTATACAAGTGGAAAACATGAATTAGCAGAAACTTTAGCTCCATCCCAAACTACAGAAAGGCAGTGCCATATCACTGCCAAGGACTTGACTATCAATCAAGCTAAGCAAAAATGCATTGCCAATAAACTGGCTTCCCCCTAAAATAACGAATACATGGACAACATGTCTATAGCTGCTATGAATAGAATCTCCATTTACATCTGATCTACTCACACACATTGCTCATTATGTAAAACTGGTGAAGGTCCACAAAACTGTGTTCAAAAATTCTAATTTAAGAAAGTTTTTCGCTCCTGTGATTCACAAATGATTATGTTCCCATCGGTGGAATATGAGTATGATTGCTTAATAAGACTTTTAGACCATGATTTGTCTATGTTTCTTCCACCAAACACCCACAAGGAACTACTAGCATAAAAACTACAAGAAAGATGAGATTGTGAGGGCTATTTTATCAATGATGTCAAGGTTGAAGTAGTAGCTACGTTATTGTAAGACGAATTGTATAATATTATTCTTCTATTGAGCTAGTTTATTGCTACTGAAGCGTAATATTCAACAGATCAGAAATCCAATCATTAGAAGGAATAATGTTTAGACGGATCATATGCACAATTAAGCTATGGCGGAAGACAAGAGTTTGTCTTTCAAGAAACATACTGGACAAGACAATAGGGCCATGCGGTCAGATGCTATGCAGACTTACTTGGAATTGATTAATTATTGGAAAATTATGCAAGGACAAGAGCTACGCCCCATTGTACCAGTGTTACCAAATGAAAAGAAAGAACTTGAACGATTGGTAGAAAAACAAGCGAAATGGGATTTAAGAGAAGCCAGAGCTAAACATGAAATCAATCGGATGATCTCGGCAAAATTAATGCATTTAGTGACAGACGCATCATTACAAACGTCTGGAGAACGATGAACAAAACTTGTAGATCAATCTGTAAAGGATACTATGGCTAACCAGCTTCAAATTGTAACATGATTGATTGATTGGCAAATGGGAGAACGACATCTTGCTAAGGGGGCAATTGAAATTTCAGAACTATTGGATTCATTGCGTTCAGGGGAAGTAAGCAACACAAAGGAGAACAGCCTGTCCAAGTGATGAAGCTTAAAGAGTTGGGTCCTGCAAGAAAAACAGGAGGCCATGACCACCCAGTTCTTGCTACCAATGTAGCAAATTAGGCCACAGAGTAAAGGTTGGTCAAAAAAGGAGTGCCATTAGTTGGAAACGACACCATGTCAAAGCAGCACAGGATGATAATAAAGAATATAAAAAGTCCCATACAACAAGAGACAGAGGACAAAGATATCAAGACGGAAGACTGATATCATTATTGCATGGAGAGGAAATAGGGCATTGAAAGAAGACTGCAACCAAGCAGAAGTAACCAAAAGGAGAAGATATTTATTTATCAATAGTGGTGCTAGTTCCCACATGGTGAAGGATGAATTCTCATCTTGCATTGAGCTGAAAAAGAAGGTACCTGTCCAACTAAGGTATGGTAATACAGTCTATGCTATTGGAATTGGTATCGGCAATATTTGTACAAAATATGGTGCAGGAATTTTCTCTGCAAAACGTGAACCATGTACCTGATTTGAATAATAACTTTGTGTCTGTCCCTATGATGACAAATATAGGCAAATTCTGTGCTCTAATTGATGACCACGGCGTTAAGATAAAAGATAAGAAATCAGGAGAGGTACGTGAATATGGTGGATTAGTAGGTGATGTTTACTTATTGGTATGCTACATTGCACTAGAATTGAACTTGCATCACAATAGCAGCAAATCCACAGATGTGGATAGCAAGCTCCAATTATGACGTCGATGCCTGGGACATTGTAGTATGGACAGACTTGAGTCTGCAAATAGAAAGGACTTATTGACAGGAATAGATGTAATCAATGGAGAACTGGGTGACTGCAAAGCCCGTTAATCAGAAAATATAAACAAAGTGAGATTGCTAAGTAGAGACTACAACTTTCTAGATTTCATGATTGATTATGCTTAGTATCTATTACCTAGTGCTGAGTCATTATGACTGTAAAGGTTAGTAATCATTTAATACTGTTAAGGACATTCTAAAATTGTAAACTATGTATTTACAAGCTGATTGATTTGTCGTAAGTTATGAAAGTGATCAGAAGAAGGATGAGATTGTGAAGGCTGCCTTATCAATATTATTAAGGCTGAGTTAGTAGCTACATTATTATGAGATGGATTGCAGAAAATTATTCCTCTCTTGTGCTAGTTTATTGCTACTGAGGCTTAATATTCAACCAAAATTAGGTACCAGCTATTTACAAAGGGCTTAAATGATTATCTGCCAAACTTCTTATTTAACTTTTACTCCACTATCCTCACATTATTTTTGCGGCAATCTCTAGGTTCATCCTTTGACAACAGAAGGTATCAACCCCACCAACTTTTTGGAGTGCTGTAAGGACTGGATAACAATTTCAGCTATAGTGATGATATGTCTATTAAGGCAGTCCATGAAAGATGTTCTAAGTGCAACTAAAACTCAATAATTAATAGTTAACTTAAAAGTAAATTTTTGAGGTCAGAATTAGAATAGCTGGGCCATGTACCTTGCATTGAAAGTATCTATTTAAAACAATATCGATGCCATCTGCAAGGCACCAATGCCATTTTGTGCATCTTAAATCATGTGTGGAATGATTATCTTTTACGGCAACTTCCATTCCTGGTCTTGCTTCAAAACTACAGGCACTGTATAGCTTACAACAATTTTTAATATGAAAAAACTGCAAGTAAGTAGTAAATTTATAAGTCTGCTGTCTTGAGTGTTGAAGCAAGCCCATAGGATGTGGGTAAAACTATATATGTCATTGTTAAGAATGGCCAACAGATCATTTGAAAAGAACTACTGACATACTATATAGAAAGCACTTGACTTCCCTACCAGAGTGATGAAAATATGTGCTAAGTTAAAACCATGAATTAAATCAGCTTTTACCAATGGTTTTAAATGTATCTTCTTCCTCTCCCCTTCTTTTGAGCTTCGTGTCTTTTTTGGGTGAGGTAGGGCGATCATCCTTCTTTCCTTTCTTTTTATTAGGAGATTGAGACTTGGTTCTTTTTCCACTTGCAAGTCTCGACCGGCTTCTATCATCAACCTTAGTATTCTGCTTGGCAGCTGCTTCAGCAGCCTATAAATTGATTTGACAGAGTTATATTTTAAGAATTAAAAGTAAGTAAGAATTAAGAAAGATTTAAATAAGAATTAAAATTCTTACTTAAATGCCTGAAAAGGGAAAAAACCTTAGTAAAGATCTATGTCTGGAAACTGAATTGTACTTTTCAAAAATCTACTAATCACCTTGAAAATTTGCAATATTAAGCTGAAAACATACTTGAAAGCTCTTTTCCTCTGACAATGTTCAGAGCATGAATCATCGAAAAGGCAATCATAGATAAATGACAACTTTTTTATATGAAACATTTATCAAAACTAGCCAATCATAAGCATTATTGGAAGAGTCCAAGTGAAAACATGAACTCTTTCTGCCCACAGAGAACTGGTTTTCTTGTTTTAATGTAGGCATTCTCTTACTCCATGTAAACTCCATTACACTTAGATGAAAGGATGATCTAGCTGTGCCAGTTATCCAAAAATTCTTATACATTTTGGAGCATTGTGAATTTTGTAGTAAATGTTGATCTCTGGCAGAATTGCATGGTTTGGCAGTCATTTTTGCTTTGCAAGCATGAAATTGCTGTTCTCTAGGAGGAATTGATGCTTGGCACACAGTGGCTGGAACATGTTGTCTGATCCCATCACCCAATCTTTGAGAAGTACAACCTACATACCGCACTTCACATCAGCACAGAAATTCATATACTACTAAGCTTTTCTGTGTCGTAGGTACAAAATCCTTATGAATGGAAACAATTTTCGGATTGATAGCAGAGAAGCACTTAACTACAGCATTTTTAATCTGTGTTTCTGTGTGGATGGAAACATTGTCTAGCAAAGGATGTTTGAAATATGCAGGACATTTTTGAGGCCCAAAAGCTTTTTCAACCAAAAAACAAGTGCTCTTTTGCTGAAAAATTCTGGAAACAACATCCTCTGAGTACCCATTTTCAAGAATAATAAATTGTAGTATAATCTGGAAATACACACTGACTGGAAATACATTGGCTCACCACTTTGATTACAGGGCTCACTGAATAACCTATTGTTAATAGAGTAATTGTTACCCACAGTTTTTATCTGTATGTGGACATAGTCCATAATTACTTAACATTTAAATTAGAGTGTACAATACTCTTCTCAATTTGTGTGGCATGTGGCTCCTAAGCAAGTCCCCATAGCCAAGCTTATGTCCTTTGATCACATCATGATTTAGCTCACTTTGTTTAACACATCAAAAACTTGAAATCCAATCAACAAAATGCTGCAAATATTACCAAAAACAGTAACAGTTTCCTCTAAAACATGAATCAATTAATCAACAACATAAATGCAAATAACCACTTTCTATTCCCTCTGTCTCCTGGACCAAAATGAAAGAACAATGACAGCAATGTATAAGAAACAAATACAATTTGTTATTTTTGAATATCACTGATTTATGAATTACCTTCTTTTCCTCATGCCTTCTGTCTATATCCTTCTGCTTAAGGGCTAATAGTTTGAATTTTATAATTTTTGCCAACATAGCAGGTGATAGTTGCTCTCCTTGATCAAGAATTGATTTAGCCTGGTCACAAATTTCAATGAACTGTGGAGGTTTTGTTACTATCTTGGGCTTTCCTCCTTTTGCATGAGTCCCTAATTCTTTCACCTATTTGGAAAAAGATACCTCTTACTGGATTTTTAATAGCAAAAATTCTGGTGACAACAAAACCAGGTTCAGTTAGTTGAGATGGTAAAGATAAAGACAATTAAAATAAAAAGTAAAAATGTAGAAAGGCAAGTACACAATGTTTACTAACCCTTTTCTCTACTTAAGTTGGAATATAGGGAATGGCTGACAATGAATTGGGTATTTTATGTAGGGTAATAACAGGCATAAACATATTCCATAAAATAATGAGACTGTAAAAAAGCAAGAAAAACAATTGCAAGTGACATGAAAAAGGATATTATCTCCATATTACCTCCTTGATCAGTTGCTCATTGTCAATAACACTGACAAGCTTTCGAAGTCCTGTTGCTGCAACTTTTGCCATTGTATCAATTTTGCTGATATCAAATATCTCGTGAGGAGTTACAAAGACCACTACCGAGTGCCAAGATTCCTGGAAAAATACATCATCATAATAATCTCTTTGGATGAATATATGATTAATGAAAATACCTATATCTACTTAAAGCTTGAGGGATAAAGTAGTGGATCAGAATGTGGCGCAGAAAAGGTCGCCTGGTTTATTTTATGCAAGTAAACAGGGACAGTCATTGCCGTAAACTATATATATATCACAAAGAATTGTCTAGGAGTTGCTATAGTTCATTAAATAGTACTTATTTTCGTGTCGGCATTTTGAAATTAGTTTGGAACGTTTGTTAAGAAGGCTTTTGTTGTTGTCTTTGATGATTGCAGCTTCTCCGATGCGCAGAGGTCGCACCTTTTAGAGGTGCTGCTGTATGTACTTTGTACATAGAGCACTTTATG
>JANTCA010033548.1:1015-20956 GCA_024741275.1 Chironex yamaguchii | reverse complement strand
CCCCCCCCCCCCAAATACAGTATCTCCATAATCAAACAATGATCTAATCATTGTGTTTACCAAAGTTAAACGTTATGCACTAGAGATTAGATGACTATTTCTTCTTATCAAACTATCCTTTTTGCCACTTTTTCCTGCAATAAAGCAATAATGGCATCCCCCCGTGTCCTATTTTTATTGATTATTATACCAAGATATTTATAACTTGATTCCCGACTGAATTCATCCTCTTCGATTTTCAATGTCAGATCTTGGAAATGTTGTTGCTTTCCTCCAACCACAACAAATTTTGATTTTGTGATGTTTAACGTCATTCAGTGATTATTTAGCCATGCATGCACAAGAGCCAAGCCCTCATTCATCTTATTCTGGATTTCATTAATGTTATTTATTGAGTAATAGATTGCTTGTCATCAGCAAATACGATGGTGTTCGAGTATTTTACTGATAGCGGCAAGTTGTTAATGAAAATAAAAATGTCAGGCACCTAAAACCGAGCCTTGTGATATGCCAATCGTCACGTATCTTCTCGGTGAGAGAGCGTCTCCCACAGATGTCTGCTCTGATCTCTGACTAAAAAAGGAGCAAAACATTTTCAGACAAGCTGTAGAAACACCATACTCTGTCAACTTCAAAAGCAGCAAAGAATGGTCCACTGTCTCGAACGTTTTTTTAAATCTAAGTACACAACACCAGATACATGGCCTTTGTCCATGCTTTTCAGGAGACTGTCCGTAATAGAGCAGAGAATGTGGACATTTTGCTTCTAAATCCGAATTGAAGTTTAAAAAGGAGATTATTTACTTGCAAGAATTTGTATGAACTGTTCTCTCGATTATCTTGTTTATTGTAGGTTAGATTGAAATGGGTCTGTAATTGTCACAGATACTCTTATCTCCGCTCTTTAATAGACAGCGACGACGCACGGGGTACGGCAGGTACGGCCGCCGCAGTACCAGAATTTTTCCCATTCTCGTCGGTTTAAATCTATTTTAGGCAGGCCCGTAGCAGCTATTGCTTGTTTGCAGACATCTCGTCGGTGCATGTTGTTAAGTTCGTCGGTTACTCGCTGCACTCCTATTTCTGGCCGCACCACTATAATGTGGCGTGCGTCGTCCCTGATAGAGCAACAGTTGCTGGGAAATCTGCCTTCAAGGTGTTTTAAAACCTTTTACTCTTTCTTTCTTGATAGGCGCATGCTTATCTGCAACTTTGTTGAAATGTAATTCGCAGTGTTCGGCAGCTTAATCAATACATCCAAATGAATTCATTTCATTCCGAAGCATTTCTTTCAAATTGGTGCAAAACCGTTCTTTGTCATACTTCTGTAAGAGCGCGAAAAGGTGTGTTGGTAACACCACCTTTCAGAACCCAAACAACGATGCTGTGGTCACTCAAGTGGTGTCAATACGTTTTGTTTAAATCAACTTACTAAGTGTAGGTTGCAAATGACAATAAAAGAGATTTCTTACAACTTATTAGCATCATATGCTTTATTTTTTCCACAAATGTTTCCTGTATGCAACAATCACGTCAGCCACTTCCTTAGCAATACCTTGTTTTTTCTACAATACGTAAAGCATGACTATGGAGTCTTGTTGATTCTTGGGGTGTGTACATTACTTCCCAGTGGATACCTACCTCTGTGGTCTTATGTACATTTAGCATTATCCTTTTCACAATAAATCGTACGTTTGTTTTCGGTAGCTCAATTAAAGACTGTTTTCTGCATTTTATCATGTCAATGGTATGTGTTTCCTTAACAACGGCATTTTAATTCCCTCAACCCACCCAGACGTCAATTTTGTGGTATAATAATGGCATTTGCCTCTAGTTTACAGGACAACCATGATAATTAGAAATAAAAAATTCTCCAGTGTCTGAATAGGGTTATTAACTTGACCTAATTACCCTAATTGGAAGCAGTTTGAATGAAAAAACATAGTTAAAGGCAAATAAGTTGGCAATGTACAAATTATGTAATTAATGTCTAATATTCAGCGTTTGGAATCAACGCCGACTCCTCATTCAGCAAAGCACTTTTGTTGTTGACATTTACACCATGCTATTGTGGTGAGAAATTCAATGTGTAAATGTCAACAATTTATTTCGCTTGACAAAATGACATTTAAACATGCTCTTTTTTATGTAAGCTTAATGCATTGTTTACTGGCATCCCACATCACGAAACATTATTCTAAACAAATGATACGATGTCAAAGATTAATCTAATTTGTGTTGTAAAAGCATTGTCTACTTGCCATCAAGCCTGAGAGGAATGAGAACTACTCTTTTTTACCGTATTTGCGTAAATCAGTTTTGACTCTATTAATCGATTTCAAAAATCTTATTTTGGTACCAAACTTGAAAATGGCCTTGAAAATTTGCGACATTGCGCTAAAACCTACTTATAACCTCTATGTTTCTTACAAAAAGGTTGCCATCTATC
Source organism: Chironex yamaguchii (assembly GCA_024741275.1). Lineage (NCBI taxonomy): Eukaryota > Metazoa > Cnidaria > Cubozoa > Chirodropida > Chirodropidae > Chironex > Chironex yamaguchii. The sequence goes on along the minus strand of JANTCA010033548.1, from coordinate 18,507 downwards.
TATACTTCCTTTGCCGGTGATTCATACTATGCAAAGACTGGGACCAAAAAATGGTTTTTGAGTATGTTTTTAGAGCAATATCGCAAGTTTTCAAGGAGATTAATTAATTTCCTCTGTTTAGAAAAAAGTTATTTTCACACAAAATAACTATTTGGAGCAAATATAGAGGTAATCTAAAAAGGGGGCCTTGCTATGTCCCGAATCTTAGCCATCCAATATTAAGACATCTAGTGTCACATTTTCCTCCATCCGATCATTCACCCTTCCATTCATTCATTCATTTAATCCTTTTTTCGATTCAGTCACTCGTCCATTCATTCATTCATTCATTTGTTAATTTATTCATACATTCACTCATTCATTCATTCATTCATCCATTCATCCTTCCATTTATTCACTCATTCATTGACTCGTCCATTCATTTATTCACTGGTCCATTCATTCATTCATTCATTCATTTTAATCACAAATACTGATATATTTCGCCATTCTACTATCTCCTAACTATATGTACAGCAGTTCTAGCCTCATCTTTAGCACGAGATACAGAAACAAAGCATAGCATCTTTGGATGTCATATAAAAGTCAGGTGGCTGCTGTCTAAATATTGATCGCAACACTGAAATCTGTAGCAAGAAATGCATTTGTCAAGACATTTTGGAGGTGAAAATTGCAATTGATGATAAGAATAACCAGAGGATCACAAAAAGTCAAAGTAAATAAAAAACAGCTCTAAGACTAATTTAAATAGAAAACACGCTATTGATTTGGTAGTTGTAGTGATGTGTATATTGAATGGCTGCTTGATGGATGCTGTGATGCTGTGATTAGATCTACATTCATTATATAATATTCATATTAACTTGATCAATGCATTTTATCTCAATATGTTTGAAGTGTAGTACTTTATCTCTTCGTGTTCTTAACAACCATGCTCTTTTACCAAACTTCTTCATCTAAAGATGAAATAATTCGGTGCCAGTATTCAGGCTAATCTTGCCTCATCGTTTGTTGACCGTCCAGCTTAACGGTGATGTCATGGCCGCTATATATCTGATTTGTCAGCAAGATGACTCAACTATGTGTAGTTCCGCTTTCGATGACGAGAATGTGATGACAGAGCATGACATCTGGTATTGTTCATACCTTTTGCAGAGAACGAAGTACATAAATTAACATAAAAAACATGTTGGATCAATATCCTTGAAAGAAACCTCAAATACATTAAGAAAAATGCGTAAAATTATGTCATTAATTATAGCTTAAGGACAGAACTTAGCCTCAGGTATACTATTCAATTTAATGATAAGGCAAACTGAAGCTTGAACTAAGCTTATCTGTTTTTGATTGCTAACTACACACTTTACCTACATATCCTCTCAATGATAAATAAGATTTTAATTTTATTGAGATTATTATCAAATTGTTTGATGTTTGTCATTAGGCACATGTAGATATGGGTAACAAAGGACTGTTAAATTTGCATGTTAGTCTAAGCAAGCACAGGATGAATTATATCTTTCACATAAATTTTAAAACAGTTTACAAAAATGCAGTCAACTCTAAGAGGTAAGAGATATAGTGCAAAAAAGCGTCAAAATAAATTTACTTTTGATTGTAAAGTTCGAAAAACGTTTTGTAGTAGAATTAACAAAACACAAGTCAAGGAAAGAAAAGAACAGAAAGACGAGACATGATCAAATAAAATAGATGACGTCTTCAAAATATTTAGCAAGTTAAAATACGAAGCACAGAGAAAATAAATGGATTTTATAAGATTAAATCACTAGTAGTGTCATGACAACTGTACATTAAAAGATTCAAATGAAAATTGTTTTGGAAAAAGACACGTGTCTTGCATTTCTTGTCCTCTGGAGATGGAAATGCTAATGTCTCCATCGTTCGTCATTAACAGCGGCAATCATATATTTTAGGACAAGAACGTGTACTGCTAATTTCCTCTCATCTCAATAAATAATGTATAAATGTATCCAGTTTTCATCATTGCTAACTCAAGGAAACTTCAGGCAAAAAAACAATGGCAACATTGAAAGGTAAGTGCCATTAGGAGCTTTCTTTCCTCGCAGAAAGTAGTAAGCTGTAACTTCAATGCACGTAGTGGCCTTTTAACAAACAAAAAAATAATTGTCACAAAACTTAATTATCACAAAATGTGCCTACATGTCAACTCATTTGTGCTGCGTCGAGTTGAATGTCATATTTATGAATATGCCATCTACTCTTTTCATCTCGAGTCTAGTGTCGTTTCATCTCAATTGACATCAGTTAGTTTAGGCACTAGAGATATGTTAGTATATGTCAAATGCTGTCAATTGTCAAAGCTTGAAAGATATTGTGAAAATATAAAGCATAGCGAATCATGTTTTGTTTGATCAGTCTTATGGCATCAAAGGAAAGGGATGAAATTGACAGCTATGGTAATTTGAACGGAGTGATTGCGAAAAGACTAAGTTATAAAGCTTATTTAATTGACACTAGTGTTCATTTTGTGGTGGTGACAAGTGAGTATTATAAAGGTGACTAAGCATCAAAACAGTTTTAAAAAGATTAAAAAGGCTTGTGTAACATATAGATAAAGAAGGTGAAGAATGACTCAAGATTTTAGTTGTTATCAAATAGTGACATGTAAACAATAGCTTAAGTGGGTGGGAGATATACGAACATAATAGATAGACAAAAATAGAATTAAAACTTTGGAACATACTAAAACTTCTTCCTTCCTGGTGGAAAATACTTGTACCTTCTACTGCTTTGACAATGATCACCATCCAGCAAGAAGAAAAGTAGTATTGTCCATTTTTGACAAAGAAATAATAAAATGTATTGTTTATGCATTATGGTCAATGTTTGACTTTACTAACTAAAGATAAGATGCTATCATCTAACAGAATAGCCATGATTGGACTTAGAGACATTACTTAGGCATAGATCAGAAGAATTAATCCCAGGCTTAGCATAGTAAGAACAGCTTTAACAAGCCTAAAGAAACTCATGAAGAGCAATGACCTGTCCAGCAATGCCCAAATAGCAATGTATGGCTGCGAAAGTCGAACCATCAACAAGTAAGATGGGAAACGGATTGATGCCTTTGAATTGTGGTGCTGGAGGAGAGTACTGAAGGGACCATGGACTACAAGGGAAACCAACAAGTCAGTGATTGAAAGAACAAACTCAAAATGACTTTAGAAGCACATCTGGCAAAGACTAGGTTGACCCACTTTGGTCATGTGATGAAAAAGTTAGGCATTTCAGAAAAAAATCTTGTGTTGGCAAAGTGCGTAGGGAGGAGACAAGGAAAGGAAGACAGCGGCAAAGAAGGCTTGATGGCGCGAGGGAAATGACGTACAAATCGCTGGTGATGTTTAACGAAGATGTGAAGGATGGTAATCATTGGAGACACTTTGTGCACGAAGAGTCATATATAAGTGTAAAACAAAAATTTGATTAAAAAGGGCTGTATACCATCTCAACTTAGATTCATGATAAAGAATAATGAAGAGACAAATGTACACCTATGACCATGATTAGGGCTTTAACGTTAAGTATTTATTTCGAACCGCAGAAATAAGCAAGAAATGGTCTAATGAAAGTAAAGACAACTGAATGGCAATGGATTGATGACATGATTCTGTCACTTAGGCAAATGTAGTGCCCTGCAGCTAGCATATAACTGTCAAAACCTGTTACTTTGCCGCAGTATTAAGAATTGAACGATTCTTCGCGAATTATCTACTTAAAGGGCCTTGCAAAAGAATGTTTCCTAGGTGTTTACGAAATGGCTCGATAAATCGGCGTTTTATTTCACGTACATAAAAAACTTCACTTAATTATTAGTCCCACTTCTCATTATTTATCTATATATCTGTCTACCTATCTATAATCTTTCTATCTATCTATCTATCTATCCATCTATCTGTCTCTCTCCGTCTCTCTCCGTCTCTCTCCGTCTCTCCGCCGCTCTTTCTCTCCGTCTATCTATCTATTTGTCAAGAGTGAAGCATATCGGCAATAGCAGCACTAAATGGGAGCCGCCCGGGCTCGAACTGTCAACCCTCAGACTCAAAAGCCGTCACGGCGCAAAAGTTTGGTGAAGACTTTCAAAGTCCTTGGTATTACGAGATGAAACTCAGCATTGGGTAAAAACCAATTCGTTTTTCCGTCAAGCTTTGATTATGCCTAAACAAGCAAAACGAAAACATCTGTATCGAACTATCCTCAAGGGACTGGGACCGAATGAACCCTTGTTCAGATTAAATTGCAGCCAAATTTGAGGTTATTTTCCCTCTTATGTTTTTGACACATTTAAATACCCTAGGGAGCCAATAGCAGTAAGGAATGGATCTTGCTAGATAATTACTCTTACGGACATAAAGAAAGCCTGGGGTACCGCTAGATGGAAAAGCTTCCTTATAAACGTCACATGAAATTAAATTCTGATTCAATAACGTATCCCTAAAGTAGAGCATGAATTTGTTCTCGCGTTTCAGGCAACGATCTTGCATAACTATTTCAATTTTCTTACACCATTTCAAAAATTAGCAATTGATCCGAAAAAGCACCCCATCACTAAGGACGGGGCCAATTTTGACTAGGTTAAGACTCAGATTAAAAATGTTGCTCCTTTGGCCTATCGTGGATATGATTCTGCACGGTTTCCCTTAACATTAGTAAAGCAGAATTATCTGCCCTTAAGTGTCTATCTATAAATAAGGATATTGTTATTCTGGGACCCAATAATGGAAATGGGGTAGGTTTTCTCCATCATGTAGATTATATCAATAAAGTTGAGTCGCTCCTTTCAGATGTCTCTAGATTTAAGAACGTAGCACGGATATGCTGAAATCTTTGCCTGAAACGCGAGAACAAACTTGTACCCTACTTTTTACACGTTAGTATCCAAGGGCATTAGTTGCCAAAACTTGGTCTATATTCCATTTTCAATATGTTTTCTGTAGAAAACACAAACCAATCCTTTGCAGACAGAAAGAATTTGTTTCCTACTCCCCTTTTTAAGACAATTCCTTTCCGGTCTATTATTGTTCTTTCATTTCCTTCTTCTTTTGGTTTCATTCTCTCATATTTTTGCTTTCTCTTACTTAATCCTTGGTTTGTTGATTTCCTATATGTCAGCTTGGAATCTTTTCTTACACTAAAAGTTCCCCGCTGATTTGACGTGTTTTGATTAATCTATGTGATAAAGCTGTGTATAAACGTGTCCTTTGTTTGGTTCTTCTTGATAAAGTCTATAGAATTTAAGGTCTATAACTTATAAATGCTATCAAATTTTGTTCGTTGGATCTTGCCATACAGTGTACTTCAAGGTATTTTCTGTCAGAACATTTAATAAAGTTTTGATCTTTGCTCAATCAGACAACAATTGGTCAACAAAGTTGTGGCAAAGAAAGTGCTAATATTGCAAGTGTTTATTCGCCAATGATCTTTGTCGAAGAAGTTTTTCTTCTGACACTAATCACATTAATTTATCAGGGTGTGATAAGGCATACAATGCTTAATGTGGAGTGCAAAGTAATGTCAAAATGTGGCCAACAAGGAAGAAACCAACCTTGCTTCGGTTTTCTCGTAATCATGTCTGATCGGTGGGGCACCTGTACTTTTTCACAATCATCTTCCACAGCTTTCTTTATTCCCCGCCTCTAAGGCAATTTTTAACACTTTTCTTTGTCCTTGCTTTCAAATCCCCTTATTCACTTCTTTCTCTGTTCCCTTTCTCATACACTCAACTTCTCCATTCATTATGGTGTTTCTTAAAGCTACTTCTGCACATGCAGCCAAACCATTGCAGCGTCCTACGTTGGGTTTAAATTAGTGAGTAAGAAATCCCATACACCCAGAAGGAATTAGATGGTCCATTACTTTCCTTGCCATTTATCTTATTTTCTATGGAATTTTCGTTCACAAACTGCTCAGTATTTTCCCTCTGCCCAAACTTTATAGATGAGTTTTCTAAGTTGCGTGCCATTAAAAGACATTTTAACAAGCATCGTCGAGTATTCATGTAACACAAAATTGGATTATATCTAGCATAGTACAGTCTCCCTTTGCAATGAACTGACTGAGTCAAAATAAAGAGACTTTATGACCCGCCATCTTGGATTGTGTGTACTTTGTTATTTCCTTTGCTTTGGAGAGAAACGTAACAAAATTGTTTCATCAAACATGATGGGATCTTTTAAGCTTGTCTCCCATTGTAAATGACTTGGAACAAACTGATTTGAGATACAAGAAGAGTAAAATTAATGTGTTTGTCTTGATTATTACTTCCTACGCTCCTTTGTCCTTTACCAATTTTAAAAACAAATACAGACAGTCTCTAATATCAAACACTTTTACATCTCTTTCATCCAAATATCTTTTGGTGGCTTCTTGCAACCTCACGTAATTGTCGTCTTTTACAATGGCTTACCAAATGCATAGCAAGACGTTTGTTTTCATAGGACAAGTCAAAGAACTTTCTGTTTTATGTCATTCTAGTTTAGAATTTGTAAGTGCAAAAAGTCAACAACTTTTAAAATGATTTATGTTGATGAAAAAACTTTTTAATGTGTTTTGTGCCACATTAATTCTATTTAAAATAAAGTTGCATTTATCATCCAATTCTGCCCCGAAAATTGAGTCTTGATAATCAAGGTGCTATGATTGTAGTCGTGAAACTCTACTTCTTAATTCAAAATAAGACCACTTTCTTCTTCTAGCTAAATCTTGTAAATGTACGATAACTTAATATCCAAATCACGTCATTATTTAGACCCCATTCACTATCAATCCCTTTTCTTCTGTCATTAGCTAAAAACACCTTTTATATTCATCCTAAATTGTATACTTACGTTGGAAGCTATGACGTCAATCCTAAAGTTTTGGTCCAACGAAGTGAATAAAAGAATTACTGAGGAGGAAATAGGTTTGCAGGGTACGAGAATAATGTCGACAAGGTAACAGAGAAGAAAAAGTACCAATTAGATTTCGCAAAAACGTAGAATGAAAGCATTCCTAATAATACAGCACATTAAACCATGAACAAATCATGATATCATTTGCTTAATGTTGAGTAAAAACGTAGAATAAAGAAAGAAGTCGACTTCTTATCAAAAATACATTCATCAACTTTTCTTTCCATTTCCACGTTACAAATGATGTTAAAAAAGAAATATGCTTGTAAACTTATTAATTATTGGTACCTCATTGCAGATACAAATGATATGTGCTTTGACAAAATATGTGGTAGATAAAACAACAAAAGATTTTATGGTTACCCAGTCACACATCATAAATAAAACAGTAACAAACAAACAAACAAACATTGTATCAGATCTAAGCAATGTCTTGTGTAGAGCACAGTCATATTATTAGGCTTTTTTCTGCTGTGAAAAGCGTAAGAGATAGAGAAGACATGCTAATTTTCACCCAATCAGCATAGAAAAACACATTCTTAAGACAATAGAAAATAATGAACGATTACATCTCAAACTTTCACAAAGAGGAAGAGCTACCTTGCAGTATTATGTAGTAATGTACCGAGGCTACTAAGTCATTATTAATAATAATACTACTACTAATAATAATAACAATAACAATAATAATAGCAATATGAATAATAATAATAATAATACTAATAATAGTAATCATGTGCATCAGGTAGAGGTTTTAAGTACTTCATATTGTGTATACAAAATAACAAAAACAACTATCTACAAAGGAATAATAGGCTGCTTTGTTTGTCCTTAAGAGTCTGAGACTTTCATTTGAAATTGTTTGATCAACTCGAAATTTTAAGTTCCCAAATTCCCAAAATGTCGAGATCAGTTTTCATCTGAGATAACCTCGTTGGTAACTACGATGATATCCACAATGTAAATGACAGCATGCTAAGAACTGAAAAAGAAGCAAAGAAAATTATAGTTCATTAGAATAAAGAAATTCCTTTTAAACTTTTCCTGAGCCACGGAATTAACAGTGCTAGTGAACGAGTATGGGATTTCAAAGAAACATTTCAAAACATGACACTTATTATAATATGAGCAGTCAATCCTCAGATTGTTCAAATATGAGCAGTAGCAAAGGATGGAAACAGTAAATTACACAAATTATTATCAGAAAGTGGATCAAACAATCAAATCACACTCGTAAAGAAAAGCGAGGTAAAAAATAGATAAAGAAGTAGTTATTTGAATGGGACAAATTTGTAACTTTAGCGCCTTTTTGTAATATCTAATGTTGACCAATGGCAGAGACACAAACTTTTGGTTTGTAAGCGCAAGATGGCTGTTCTCTTAAATAAACTATCACGTAACAAATTTAGGGCGGAACGCATTGTTTTATTCTTTCATCCAACAATTAAAATGAGCTATCAGCATACCAGGCTTGACATTAGCACAGACAATCATCAAAAAAAGCTTTTTTCGGTCTTGTAGGCACAGATTCCCTTTCAATGGATGGTAGGAATTTTGCCTCACTTTTTAGATTTACTCGGTTCGATCAACACTCTGGTTACAAATGTTACTGTTCCCCATTCTTTTTAATGGTTCACACTCTAAAACATATCAGATCAAGAAAAAACATTATCACTTTGCTTTGCAATGTGTCTTTTTAATGCGATTTTTAAGTTTTGTGCTTCAAAAAAGTCTGAATTATATGGGTCTTGCTCAGGTAAAGACACGAACAAAAACCACAAATTTGAAACTCGACGTTTCGAAGTTTACTTGGCACTCTTTCCAAGAGTACCTGATAAATAGGGTGTGAGCACAAGGCATTTTAAACTACAACATACGTAAACGTCTTAGGCAAGGGAACTTTAAATATGTTGTTTACAAGGTTACTAAAAGAACAACTTAGGACATATTGATTATTATGTACACTCAGTGTTTACGAATGAGTAAATTTTTTTAAAAGACAATCGAATGTGTGTTCGTTGGGACATAAAAAAATTCGATGAAGAACTGTGGAATTCGCCCATCATGTTTATATTCATATATTTTGTAAATAGAGGACGATTTCTTTTTGTTTTCATCTACATGCTCACGTCAATGCCCACGAGTGTTTTCAACATACTTTGCATAGCGTAAATTGCATTTCAATTTTGCAGATCTTACACTGATAATTTAGCAATGAGGTCTTCATCTCTTGTATCTTAAGATCTTCAATGAGCTGTGATTTATAAACAGCAGCTTTATGCTTGTAGTGACTTTTTCACTAAGCTGCTGTTTAACAAAATATACTGCAGCTTGATCTGTAAAGGACAAAGCGAGTGTAACAGTTTTGGGACGACAAACGTATAACTGAATCAAATGTTTGATGCATATATAAATCATGGAGCATGGGTAATTAACCATGACAAATAACCCTCCAATGCGATCACATTCTTCAGTGAAATGCAACCAACTGATAGAATTCCCTCCTTTATACTATGTCCGTGTTTCCACTACTCCGTTTTCGTGCAAAAACGGAGCTGAATGAATCCGTTTTATGATTTTGCGTTCGCATTAATATGCTCGAAAACAAAGTCATCTGACAGCAAACTGGAGTCATTGGGAAATTATGTTCAAAAGTGGAGTCATTCGGAAACGGAGCCATTCAAAAACGCATCGTTTTCATGGGAACAGCGAAAATGGAGTCATTTGAAAACGATACAACAACAAAACGGTTTCAAAACACCTTCATTTACGTTTCAGACCTTCTTGGGGAAATGGAGTAGGTCGGAGTAATGGGAATGGTTAAAAAAATATGAAAGCAGAGTGATCAGAAAAAGGAGACATACAAAAATGGAGTAATAGAAACAAGGCCTATGTCCATTTGGGAGTCATTTCATTTTGCTCTGGGTTGAACGTTTAAAACAATTCCTACGCTGATAATATGAAATAAAATGGCGAATGGAGGGTACAGGTTATTCTTATCCTACGTTAAGTGGTATATATTGCAAGGCAAAGTTACCTGCTTGATGCGCGAAAGGTGATATGCTTTCTCACATCTGGTTTCCATGTTTTCAGTAAAATGCATATTTAAATGTTGTTCCCTTCAATGATCTCTCCGTTTCCGATGTTGTCAGACCAGGATACTTTCAGAAGAGTCCTTTCAGTTTGACACAAACATGGCCCATGGTACACACCTAAGCTATTACAGTACTGCAAAGGGCAGTGCAAGTAAAAAAGAGGTGTAGGGCCTATAGGCTAAGCTTAGTGTGTTGTCAACCAGACTAACATATGTTGCTTTCTAAACTATGTGGAGACGCTAAAAGACTGCAACACCCTTAGCAAATCTACAGCTAACGTCTGTATTCATCACCATAATTTATCTTGCATCTCGGACATCTGATGAGGTTGGTTTTACAAGTCAACTGCTATGATAAAGAGATCGAATTATTCTTGGTTTGTAATCAATATTAAGTACTTGCCAGGCAGTTCTAGACTAACTTGTAAGCTTTCAGTTTATTTGTCATCCTTTAGTTGTGACATTGTAAAGGGAAGTTCAGTTAGCCGTTGCCTTTCTTTGGTAATATCTAAGACTATCTTATCTAATGACACGATCATTGCGTAGTCCACGGCTATTTTAAAGACGAACTGTGACAGTATACACCTATGTATTACTCCAGAAAGTAACAGGAAGGGTCTGGGATCCAGATGTTGTCGAAGCACATCAGATTCATTGATGTTGGAATGTTGAAAGATGGCGATATAGTGGCCATAGGAATTTGAATCAAATAAGAAGTGAAACAACACTACGATTACTAGTCTACCACAAAGAACGAAGCGTACATGAATAAGTGCACTAAATGCACCGTTGTAACTACAATTGAAAGAACAAATCCAAAGGCCAAACCGGGAAAAAATGTGAACCGAAATTGGACATTGATTAGTTAACACTAACAAATAGAAAACCCTCCTTTTAAAAGTGATCATCGTAAAGCCATACTCATCAAAGGGAATGATGCATCCAAACAAGAACCTAGATATTTCTATCCAATGGGAGACGTCGTATGCAAGAGGCCTTGGGCGAAGTCTCCGTTTTTGTTAACAGGCAGACACCGTGGAATTAGATTCCCTGGAGTCTTGCTTCCATTTCGATATCTATGTTAATGAGTATTGGTAACATGCAATTCAAGAGATTTCCAGAAATGGAGGAAAAGTAAAGACAATCTAAGATCTGATTTAAAATCTTAAGATTTATCCCCCTCATCCCTCCAATCCCGGCTTCAATTATGTTTCGCTGGTCCTGTCATACCCTGTATCACTTTCTTCTTGATAGCATATGCCTGTACTCAAGGCCTGTGCACATATTTACCGGTTTTATTCCTTGTGTTGATTAAAATGACTTAAGGTAACTACATTAGTGCTGTTTCGCTGTGGCTTTTAAATTTTCTAATGATTGTAGCCCGGTTGAGAACAAAGAATCCCTCTCTGCCCACTCACCATGACAATATGATGCTATTACGCTTTAGTTTCTGTGCACTTTGCATGCAACTGTTAGTAAAATTGTAGTCAATCATCCCACAAGTGAATTTACCAATGCTTTGATGGAGTGCCTCCTCAACAAAATTAGATTACTATTAATTATGATAAAAATAACAAATGGCGTCTTGAGTAGAAATAACTTTGTGTCAATTAACAACTATTAATCAAGGTTAACATGAATTGTACCTTTGGTATTTTGTTGTTGATCAGACGAGACCACCCGCTTTTCAGTTCGATGCTCTTTGTTTTAAAGATAGTTAATTACATTCTTATCAAAGGTTCTTAATTGCATATAATTGACGTAGTTTCTTCATTATATTGCATCTCTTGCACATATTAATTAATCAACTTGAAAATTCCAACTTGAAATCTCCTTTGCACTCTACTTTTTCTTTCCTATACTAACGAACTTTGCATCTCCTACATACAAAATGTCATCGATAAACAGACAAATTGCCAGGGCACAAATTTTGGCAGTAAGGAAGCCAATCTTCCAAGCCTACTGAGCTTTTCATCGGCACAGAAGTTCACGTCAGACTGAATTTAAATGCTCCCTCCATAAAAGATCTTAAATGGAAAAATACACTTCAGAGTATGTGACCAATGTAGGCCACTGCAATGCAAGTGCGGTCAGGTCACACTGCAATAAACACTATAAAAAATAGAATACTTCCTCTTGTGTACGTAAATGTTTTTTCTCTTTGTTTCTGGTATTCATAAATTGGCTTTAGCAATTGAGTATTGCTCGAGAAACAGAAAAACAAAGTATAGCTTGAGTAATGGATTCTATGAGGACTTTTTGTAACTATTCTTTCCGAAAACGCAACTGCAAGATTGATTTCGTTTTTATGTTATGACAGTTGCACTGGAATACTCTATTTAAAACATGAAATGGTATGGGCACCTTGCTTTAGTGCTCTTTGAGCTAAGAAATCTTTGACTTCATATAAGTCCATAAATAAACCCTTAATTGACATTACAAGATGACCTTTTAAGAAAAGATCCTATATGGATATTTTTGTTTAATCTATTTTATCGATCTTGTATTGCGTCGCGATACATCAACAGACATTATTTGAAAATGGTCATTACTAACAGTTGCTAAGAAGCATTAAGCTGCCAAATTCATTTGTAAGGCGTCGGGGGGGAGGAGGGGGGAGGACGGGGAGGAGAGAGATTCATTCAAACCTTCTAATAAGAGTATGCGCACAAGCAAGCCACTTACCTTGTCCCCTGTTGCTATGGTGTCCATACAATTAAATACCATTTTATAAAGTATTGTTCAGTCGGCGTCTAAATCACGCCATAGTACATCTCCCTTAGACTTAGCTTTCGTAACCAAATGCCACTATCAGATATCATGTCTGATCAAGAATACAATTAACGAAATCCTATGACGTAGTAACCATAAAAATCTTAGGAAAATGCAATATCTTCCGCTTTAAACACACAAAGAAATTTGCAGGTACAAACAACTAGTCGCCATTATAATGCTACGGACGTCAAAAGAACAAAGGCATCCAAATGCTGCATTTGCAAGGGATGCAAGGACTTGGTCGTGCAGCAACTTCGCTTCAAGGCGAATACAGCACATGTTTTACTTGCTTTGAAGACAAGTTAAGTCTTGCAAGAAGATCTGCTTGACATAGAATACAGGACATGCATAGGAATACCATCTATACAAAGGAATAACATCTATACATAGGAATACCATCTATCCGTAGGAATACCATCTATGATTAGGAATACCATCTATGCATAGGAATACCATCTACGCATAGGAATACCATCTATGAGTAGGAATACCTTCCATACATAGGAATACCATCTATGATTAGGAATACCATCTTTGCATAGGAATACCATCTATGCATAGAAATACCATCTATGAATAGGAATCCCATCTATGCATAGGAATACCATTGTAGTGACGCAGTCATCATATCATGACCTCAAATTCACTTCTGAGAAACAAAGTCCTGGTAGCTCAGTTGTCAGAGCATTTGCCCGGTAAGCAGAAGATCGCGGGTTCAGATCTCGACCTGGACGTACGATTTGTTTCTCAGAAAAACAACAAACTCACTCTCATTTCAATAATACACAAATGGTTATAACTGCAGGGTCACAAACAAGTCACAAATCAGTCACACCATCTATGAGTAGGAATAACTTCCATTATTATTCCATAGGAATACCATATATACATAGGAATATCATCTATACATAGGAATATCATCTATGCGTAGGAACATCATCCATGCATAGGAACATCATCTATACATAGGAATATCATCTATACAAAGGAATATCATCTGTACATAGGAATACCATCTATTCAAAGGAATATCATCTGTACATAGGAATACCATCTATGAATAGGAATACCATCTATGAATAGGAATACCATCTATGCATAGGAATACCTTCTATGCATAGGAACATCATCTATACCTAGGAATATCATCTATGCGTAGGACTACCGTCTATGTATAGGAACATCATCTATACATAGGAATATCATCTATGCATAGGATCATCATCTATACATAGGAATACCATCTATACAATGGAATATCATCTATACATAGGAATACCATCTATACGAAGGAATATCATCTATAGATAGGAGTACCATCTACAAACACGTTACACAGAAATATGGAGACGTCATGTACCAACTTCACAGTCTGTACAACATAGCCCTCTACAAACAAGTGATGTGGATCATGGTCAAGGCATCCAAGACAATTTTAATATACAGATCTTACACAGGAGGATACTTTGCAGACTGTATTGACACTGTACAGAGTCCTTGAAAGACATTATGCATACATGTTACACATGTTACATATCTTTGTGTAATGCAGCAAAGGCACTGCTGTATATGGTAGGACACTGCAATGTCTTTTGTGGATGAAATTACCATTCACAAGGTTACAAGTGAGTAGCTGATTTGCAAGCTTATGAATTTGTTGTTGAGTTGCTGAGATGCAACGTAAAGCCAAGCCACACTAAAAGAACGGGAAAAGGATATGTAGAACTAGCATAAGCACCAAGGTGAGTATTCATCAAGATTTATCGATCATTGGCCAGCATGCAATTGATCTACAGTAAAAGGTCTTGTCTTTAGCAGCCAGCTTCTAATTAAATACGACATAACCAATTTTTGCAGGTTGAGATATGGTCTGGAAATAGAATGCTTGCAATGTACATCTACGCTCCAATCTGATATTATGAAAATGGTGTAAAATTACGTAACTCAGGTACTTAACTGCAATGGTACTGACATTCAGCTCAGAGAACAATAAGATGTAGGGACTCTTTGAAGTGAGCAAGTGAAATACTCTACCGTTGTGAAGCAAACTCAATAAAACACAGTGAATTCAATATGTTTTCCCAAGTGAAAACCAAAACCCACGAAAATCTCCTTGCAAATTTGCCTATTACTCTAAAACATAGTTTACTTCTTTTTCAACTGAACAGCATGTTTTGGCAGTCACTTTGGCTTTGCAAATACGAGATGGCTGTTCTCTAAGACGGATTGCTGCTTGATAATACGCTGACATGAAAGGACTATGCCAATTTTATGAAAATTTTCGTCCTTATAGATGTTAGCGCATTCTGAAATTTCTAGTAAATATCGACATATGGCGGAATTGTATGTTTTGGCAGTTATTTCGGCCTTGCAAGCCTGAGGTAGTTGTTATCTAGATGGAATTGATGATTCGCATACACTGGCTGGACCATCATGCTTGGTCCCAGTCTTTGTGAAGTACGACCAACATATCGAGCTTCATGCGCAACTAAGCTTTTTTGCAGGTACCCAATCCTCATTAATGGGTAGCATGATCTTTCTAGTCGTGAAAACAATTCTGGGATTGATAGTAGAAGCACTTTACTTCAGATTTTTTATTTGTGTTTCCGTGGTGATTGAAACATTGCCAAGCCAAGTACGTTTTAAGTAGACAGGTTTTCGGTTGAAAAATCTTTTCCACATCAGTTGCTTTAGTAATACTTTGTCATAAAAGTCAACTCCTTTTTTGTATAAAAGATCTCTGGATTAAGCAATGCAAAGAATGTGGGACTACGCCTATGTCTCAAAAAGGTTAACCTGTACCTGAGACCACCGTTTCAAATGCAACAAAAGAGGTTCTCCGTTTATACTTCTTTCCTACATTAACTTAAGTGGCTCTGGTTAGCCAACTGCCATCTGGCATCCTCTCCTGTCTATGCTCGCTTTATCAGTGAAATCGTCCATTTCTAGTCCCTTCTCTATGCAAAATTATTTTGCAACTTTCAAAACGTGACTATGATTGTTGCAAAATACTCTTAACTTTGTCTGGGCTTTGTCACCCAGCTAAACTGCAGTCGATTTTCTTAGACGGCAAATGATCTATTACTAAAATACTGGCAATAAAATACCTGCATGATCAGTTGAATGCAATGTTAATTCTAGCAGCACAAGCAATAAGAAGTAATGTTATCGAAGCCAAGATAGACTACACTCAAATAGAAAGCAAATGTCGTATGTGTGCAAAGATAGATGAAACAGTAAATCACATTGTCAGTGAATATAATATTTTGGCCCAAAAAGAGTATAAACGATGCCACGATTGCATTGGGAAAAAATACAATGACAAATACAATTGTGTCGAAAGTATATATTGACAGTAAAAGAAAGATGAGTATAAACCCCAACCAGATACTGTTACTGAAAACGACAGCTGTAAGCTACTGTGGGAATTCAATGCTACACAGACCATAAGCCTGAAGAGCTGACATCTTTCTTGTTGACAAAGAAAAGCTAGAATGCAAAAAAATTGTCAATACCATACCTTATGACAGTAGAGTGAATGCAAAAGAGATGGAAAAAATAGAAAGGTATCACGATCTAGCACGAGAGATACAGAAACTATAGAAAATGCAAACGAAAGTTATTCCTACTATAATAGGGGCGCTTGGGACGACTCTAAACAATTTTTGAAAAGATTAGAAGACCTTGGAATACAAACAAGAATTGTTGAACTGCAGAAAACTGTCATCTTTCAGGTGTCAGTGCAATAAAATCAAGGAACGCCAAATGTGCCATCAAGACATTGTCTACAATCATGTGACTGAGCTACTTAACTGCAATGCTGCTTGCATTCAGCTCAAGACTATGATATGATACAGCCAATCTTCAAAAGAATGCAAATAAGTCAATTGCAGTCAGCTAGCAGATTTGAGACCTGCAAGTACATCTGCCGAGAGCACAATTAGCTCCCTAACTGTAAATAACAGAATGTAGGAAGGTCGGAATACCATGACATGAAAAGACCATTTTCGATAATTTCATGACGGCGATGAGCTGCAATGTCGTTAGCATTTAGTTTAAAGTACAATACGATACGACCACTCTTTGCAAGAACTTTAGTACACCACTGTGGGGTGTTTTCAGCTACAAACGGATTGATTAACAGCAATTACTTTTGGCAAAGAGCGCGATGAGCTGCCAAAATGCAAATGGCAGAATGAAAGCAGGTCAAATTTCAATGACATAATAAGATAGCTGCAATGATTTGTCGTAAGTGATGAGTTTGCCATAAGCCCTTGTGCAACCAGATTACATTGCAATACAAAAGAAAACAATTTAAAAGCATATTGCCAAAGTAGGTTGATTACAATACAAGAGCAACCAGGTCGTAAAAAAGACAAAAACTCCTTGACGACATGCTGCCAACGTGGCTGATTTCAAAGCACGAACAGCCAGATCACACTGCAAAAAATGGTGAAAGTCCTTGACAGCATGCTCCCAACGTGGGTATTTCTAATGCAATGGCAGCGAAGTAACCCTGCAAAGAAGTGGAAAAAGCTTTTGAAAGTATGTTGCCAAAGTATGTGATTTCAATGCATGAACAGCAAGTTATCACTGCAAAAAATGGAATAAAGCCCCTGAAAGTATGTTGCCAAAGTATGTGATTTCAATGCATGAACAGCAAGTTATCACTGCAAAAAATGGAATAAAGCCCC
>JANTCA010033537.1:0-20957 GCA_024741275.1 Chironex yamaguchii | reverse complement strand
AGATAGATAGATAGATAGATAGATAGATAGATAGATAGATAGATAGATAGATAGATAGATAGATAGATAGATAAAATTAAGTGAGTCTAGCATAAGTTAAGGTTAGATTAGATTAGACAAAATCAAGAAACACTGTCTATGGATGATTGCAAAGGTAGAAGGATAATTCCTGGAAATGCTGGAGGCGTGAAGTTAGTTGTAACAAGCAGTGGTAAACAAAATGTTATCTATGCCAATACAACGTCTAATTCCACTTGAATTTAGAAGTGTAAAGGCCGAGAAAAAGAATAGGTGTGAAGACGGTGAGTGTGAGGTCTCTCGTAGTTGTCTGCAGTGCGAGGAAGCAACTGAGACAAAATGAAAAACACAAGCAATGCTTGATTTCTAGGGAGTAAATCGCGGGGAAAATATTGGGATTTATTTCGGTTTTGTACTTTCCTAATTCACATTACGATTGAATATGAGTCTGATGCAACCTTGTAATTACAAAATGTGTGACTGAGCCATGCCACAGCTTCACGATATGACCTTTTGCAGAAAGATTATGAATTCCTTATGACATAACTCGCTTTCAATCGAGGCTAGTATATGAACACGTACAATTACTACTAAATACTGACTTGCATGTATTAATTTGATAACAGTAGAGAAATCAGCGTTCCTTGTGGCATTAGAGTCACAACACTCTACAGAATCCGGTTTAATAACTTCCCCGTAGAAATATGCAGATAGAAAATGAAAAAAATCTAGTCAGCAGGACAGATGGAAAAAGAATTCTCTGAGTTCAGATTTTCTTGCACGTCCTTTGCCATATTTACAGCAACCAATTTCTAACTTATAGACATAGGGGTATTATTGTTTCAATGCTTCATGGCATTCTTTAACACACTCGATCTCTCTAAAGTAAGTCGACGTAAAAAGCGAGATTGACAAAATAGCGGCGTGACGGCATTTCGTCATCATGTTATAAAGTTATCGACGAGTGACTCGTACTTGCTGTCCCAATACGTAAGAGGAATAGACAAACATTGGTGAAATTGGTCTTCAAATTCGCAAACTTGCCTACTAAAAAGGTTCAATAACAGCTATTCTGCCATGGATTGGATATCATGTGTTTTGCATTAATCTTCACGTCAAATGGCACTGGGTATATTCCGATGAGATGGATGTACTTCGGAGTCAAGCAACCACGTTTAAAGCGATAAAACAAACCGCTGTGCTAGTAGCAAAATGGAAAATCCAGATGAACCTAAACACCTTACTATCATCGTCTTGACTGAAGCATTTCTCTTATGCTGTCCTCGTGCTCCTTGACACTCCTCTGCAAATAATCTTTATTAGCCTAAAAGAAAAAATGGTCATGTAATGCCTCGGGGATGGTATATACAAAACGTGTTATACAAGACAATAATTCATCTGCGAATTTTCGAGCTACAAAAGCTTAGTCATGCGAGAGAATCTTTCTGAAAACAACTTCCTTTATTTAGTCGTCCCAGCAAGGAAACGGAACGTTCAAAATATGTGTCCTCTACATCAGTCCTTTGTTAATAAAAGATGTTTCCTCTCTTTCTCCGTGTTTTTGTATACACTTGACAATTCCAAAAACAAGTATTTATGCAGGTTAGCAGGGATCGAAATATTGGTCAGTGATCAATGAAAATGGAAAAAGACAGATGATAGGAATTTGAAATTTAGATTGTGCAAGTAGGGTCACTGGTGATGCTGTGGTGGTTTGAGAGAGTTACAGGTTCCTATATACCAGCTTTTGAAGCAAACAGCAGAATGTAAATTTGTAGTTACCAAGAACCCGAGTTCCAGACGGGACTTTGAAAACTATAAAAGAAATATCTTCTCTGTCAAGCTTAGCAGAGAAGAATTCAGGGAGTGAAATAAACAGTCAACCACATGTGTCTGACTGTAAGCGGGGCACATTAAGTGATTTTCTATACTTTAAAAGGGGGATATTTTGTGGGGGATTTTAAGTATATTATTCCTGTAAACATGGTTTCATAAACCTAATCAGTGCCAATTCAAGTATTTACCGGGACTTCCTTGCCACCTCAAAATGCACACAGCCCTGAAAAAGGTGTATGACACAAGCTAGAAAACACAACAGTCAGTGGGATGAAACTGTCATATGGATACCAAGTGTAAAGTATATTCAAGGATAGTATAATGAATGGACGATGGCATCAGATGTAGTTGTCCAGTTACAGCATTCTGTGGAAACCAAGTGCCATTCAAAGAGACCAAGCCCTTAGGTAACAACCAATCCCACAGTCTTACAATAAAGCAAGTGAAATACAATGGGTACTGTAATGGCAAACCCATGCTAATGTCACGTATACTTACATCGATTCCTTTTATTTTCTCTTCTGCCTGTCGAATTTTCTTGGAGAGATGTTCTCGTATGTCCCCTCTTTGTTCTAGAACAAACCTAGAAGTATAACATGACATTGCTATGAAAACCTTGCAGTGGCTGTGAGAAATCCTTCAGGTTTCACTGTTAAAATTCACAGTGATGTGAAAGTCTTTGTTTCAGAATGAATTAAAGCATTTTAAGAATATCAAAATGGCATATTGCACTAACAACATGTCAAGTTCACTGCCTTGTCAGAACTTCAAGAAAATTGGCCTTCGTGTTCAATAGCTGCATAATTATATTTCTTTCAATGTACTTTTTTCATGTACAGATTTGTAAAACTTTTTATGCTGTTAACAGGAAAAATAGTTCCCTAACATTTTGCTTTGCTGCACATGAGAACAAACACTGACAATTTATAAAGCAGGCGATGCAATAAAATATATAATGGGGAAAACTTAATATTTTTTATAGCTTCAATTCACATATCCGAACAATGTACACAAAGAAATACCTTCACTTCCATCTCCTCCTCTTCGTTAAAATACTTGTAATCACAAGACATAACATTGGCATTATCTCTCTATATATATGTTTAAAACATTCAGCTCAATAAGAACTTACATCCTCCCAACTGACTGATATGTTGCTACATCATCTGGTAAGCTGGCTATTTCTTGATCTGTTAATTTTGCATGCTGAATTGTTTTCTTTAGTTGTGCTGCCTGTGCCTCAGCAATCATTACTTGTTGTTTGGTTGTAATCATTTTTGACTGAAGTTCCTGAAATGCCTAGATTGAATAATAAAACGGTAAAACTTAATATCATAAAAATTCAATGTTTTGCTTACATCTTTTCCATGTCATATAAAAAGTATTGAATTTCAAGCTAATTAAGGAAGAAATAATAGCTAGGTGTAATACAGTAATACATTATGGATCTTAAGCTTACAATATTGCCAGAAAACCAGAAAGTGTTGGATGACTGATTTTGTCATTACTGCACTGTATACTAAACCTCCAAAGTGCACTTGCCTGGGTTTAGCAGAACATACTAAGTCCCCAGGTGAGGTGATTATGTTTGCATGCTAATCGGACAGATTATTCTGTGGACACCAAGACACACAGTTAAGCCACAAGGTATGCTTACAGTAGATATGATGCAAGGTTAGATAGGAAGGGTCTGACAGAGAGAATGGCAAAAAATAGATAGTATGGTCCATGTCAAAAGAGTAACTTAAACATCACGAGAAAGTTAGTAATACAACATTTGGATCACATTGATTATTTTTGATGAAATTTTCCATCTTGTTCAGCCTCACGTAGCTAATGCATTCAAGGTATAAATATAAATTCTTGTTTATTGACCATTACATCCAAAGATGAATATTTCACCAGACGTGGATTCAATGTATGACTCTCTCCTACAGTTATCATTGTAAGCAGTTTCTATTTGTTCGCACAATTATCAAATAATATTCATATTTACATCCCTACTGTTTTTGTGGTGCCACTTATAAAACTATAATTTCAATTATTGAGTGAAATATGCAAGAGATAAGAAGGAATAAAACAAAAAAGATTATGATGACAATACAAATTATATCAGACCGTCCAGAAACTACACAGACATAACTACACAGACATACTAAATTGACTACAATCAATTGAATAATGAAAGCAGAGTCTTATCATCTAGAAAGAATTATATTTGCTTTAATGCTAACGAATTCTTAATTCCTTTATTGAAAAAATCTTGGGAAGCCAACAAGTTAATAATTTAGAACCCTGGCACATTTTGGACATTGCAATGAATGGTGACCTATATTACATTTACAAACATCATTGTACTTCCATTTAGCAAGTTAGAGGCAAGATTTCTGGAGAGAACAATTTGTTATTCTCTCCGTTTGCATCCTGAAAATGATATTAGTACCTTTAGCAAGAAACCTTAAAGCTTCAATGGTGCAAAGTAATTACTCTTTATCAAACATTTACTATCTCTTAGAAGATTTTCACTCCTTCCAATTGCCAAAGACAACTATATATATTGCAGTCTGTGCTATCTCCATGTATATATGTTGAAGCTGCTTGAAGTTGAACTTAATCCACTGAGCTTGTCTACTGTCAGATAGTTGAGGGATGTCCCATCATGAAGTTATAGCACCACTGATTATGATCTTTGGCAATGTTTAAGAAGATCCCTTCTGGATTCACGGTTAAGTGCAAACCCCGCCATTGCCTGGTCCCAAGTCCAGGATGAGAAAGGAGGAGGTTTGGGAGAGGAATAGGTGGGACTCTCCCGTAAAACCAAGTTCCAGAGATGGTAGTGGTCCTGCAAGCATCATTTGATGTCGTCGTAAAATGCAGTTCGTGGAACCGAGTGATGCAAATTGTCATCATACTATTCGCAGCCGGATTCTACCCACAGCCAGGAATCTGAAGCTACGCAATAACAACAACGGTTAAGTGCACTTGATATGCAGGCAGGAATGGCTAGGACACAAAATAAGTTGCTAATATGAGGAAAACATTTCTGCACCATGCTCTAAATGTTGTTGGTTGGTTTTGGCAAAAGTGATTAATCAGCTTTATATTTAAATTCATTATCATCAAAGTTTTTATCACTATTCTTTGTACAAGTTATAAAAATGTCAACAATGTACCCACTTAGGTAGTAAATACCATTGTCAAGAACTATCCCTAATGCTTTTAGCAACAAGAAAAGATACCAACTAATAAGGCTCAGATTGACCATTGCATAGTCACTACAATTGTTCTCAGGTAACGAATTTAAAACGTCATTGTTGTTTTTTTCATTTTATAAAACAATTTTTGAAATTTGTGAAAAGTTGTTCCCAAACAATATTATCATGTAACTATATTTTATGAAAATTGTAAATCAGAGAAGGTACCAAGAAATCTAAAGTAGGCAGGACTTGAGTTAACAGGATTATTTAACCAAAAAAAACATTTGCAAAACACACTCAAATGCATCACAGTTATACTACGATTTTATGACCACTGTTGCAAGTAAGATTATAATTCATAGCTGCTAGCATGACATATTAATCAGATGTTACCAATGTTTGCTAATGACAGTTTTTAATAGTAATGAACAAAAAGCTTTTTCTTTGCCAAAAAAGTAGGGGACAGAAGTCCATCAGACCCCCCTTTTGAGCTGTCCACCTAAACGCTATACTTTTCAGAATTTTACACAGCACAATTTTCAATTAAGTGTCCAATTGATAGCACATTTTAGTTTGATTCCTTCCATTGTATTTGAAACGACTGTGGAAGCCCTGCTACCAGGTTTAATGAATAAATAGCACAATTTTTTCCTTAGCATATTTCACAACAGGCATTGCTGTTACTAGCTGCTATTCAATTAGATTGTGAATGTGATCACAACAGAAAGTATCCAAAATATGAATACAACATTGTATTGAAACTGGCATTATCAAATAACAAAATACCGTTGCTAATCTATCACCACCTATCACATGCCTCCACATGAATGTCAAGTTACCATGATTAGCACTACCCACTGATCTTGTATGTAAGCTTTAGTAGTATGCTAAGATCTGAAATTATAAATTTGTTGCACATCTTCTTTATAATGCCCAACGTGACCATTAAACCAGTGCATACCACAATCTTCTACAGCTGACCACATAGGCAGTCAGGTAGCATTCCTGAGGGTTTCTACTGATTCATAACATTCAGTAAAATCTAGGGGCTTCTTGAAAACAAAAAAGTCCATGTAAAAGCTTCCAAATTCCTTGTTAGCTATTATGATGAGAACCACTGAATTGCGTAGAATGCTACACTGATGAGAATAATAATTTATGCATCCAGCCTTACCTCCAAGATCTTTTTATTGGCCAGGGAAAGAAGTCAAAATCCCATGTTGTATGGGTTGTAAACACGCCTGAAACCTCTTCAGGACATCAATACAATCTTATTGAAGAAAAGCAAGCTTTCACTGAGACAGAGCTCAAAGGCAGAAAGTGTTCATTATGATGAACAGATAAATACATTGAATATTTTCATTGCTCTTCTGTATAATTTACATTTGCATTATATAAAGGATGCCTAATATTAACACTCGTTGTACTGGCATAAGTGTCTGATTTTCTAAAGTTGATTTCATATATAAGAGGTTGTTACATGTCAGATGTCAACATCTTAATTCAGGTAAGACCATGATTGACATGCACTTTAAATAAATTTTTCTTAATACTTGAGGCAAAATAAACCACAAACAAATGACAATTTTAATAAAATATGTTATAATCTATGATCAATGAATCTGCAAAGAAATGTGCCCATAAAGTCGGTCAAACTACAAAATCATGTCTACTGAAGGTAACAAGCATATCATGTTTGCTTGTCAACAGCTGTATTTGGGGGACTGATGTTTATAGCTGTTGGGCGGGTGTTAATGTACGTTTCAGGGAGGTCAGACAAACAATTCTAAAACTGACCTTCTTTATTGTACCTAATTGCAAAATTAAATGAAACAAAAAAATCTAAATGTGGGTATTATTTGGGTGTTGGGGTTATAGATAACTCAAAATGGCTGCCAGAGCAGATTAGACCTGAAAAACACATTATTTGAGAGTTGCATATCTCTGCAACCAAATTGAAGTTTTCATTCAAATTTTGGAATTTTGCTTAAATGATGATTATCTAAAAGATACTAAAAATAAAAAGCAATCTGGGATGGTGGGTGTCATGATTTGTTGATTTGGTATGCAATGACCCACACTTGAAATTTTGCTCTTATACACCAGAAACCTAGTTGCAAAATGCCATACTCTGCAGTCTGACATACACCTGTGACACATGGAGTATTCTGAGATGAGATTTTTTCTGGTTAAATTGGCATGGAATGACCCATGTGCAAGTGTGCGCTTCAAAACTCTTTACTTGTTCAAACAATAGGACACTCCCCTGCTATGCCCACACCGAACCTGTCACACCCTTTGCCAGGTGGGGAGGGCCATTTTCCTGCTAAATAACTTGGATGTCCACTGGCGATACTCTGCAGTCAAGGGTATATGTGACATTTGTGGAAACTTGTTCGTATAGATTGTGACTAGCAAGGAAGAGAATGAATTTGTAAATTGACTAGGCATGGCTAGACTAAAAATTTCCTTTCAAATCAAGGGTTGATATCGGCCATCAAGGTGCAGAGCTCCACGAGTCGTTCAACAATGCGAATCTCGTCACATTTCTGTTTCACAAGTATAACGTAACCTATAAACACCCGACGCCAATATTTCAAGTGAATTTGAAGCCGGTAAACTTGTTCCCACCTGGCACAAATTTCGCATACCCACAAACCGCCAGACCCTCATGCATTAATTACCACACCCAGACATCGTTTATGTCACAAGGCGTGGTTCTGTGAGCACAGCGCCACACCCTATAGCTGAAACGTGATTTTCCGTGTGATTTACTACATGGCTCCCACTTTCCTATGCCATGGAGCCTCAAACAGACATAATTGTCTTTCTACTTAAACAAATAATACAGATCGGTTTTACATACCCCGTAGTTCTGAAGGCCAGCCATGACCAATTCATTCCCTGAGAAACTCCTTTTTGTGTCTTTCATAAATTTATGCAAAGAACATAAGATCAAAAATACAAACATCAAAACAGCAGCAATGTATGAGCAATACATGACCAGAAAAACTCACCTTTCGCAGCTCAGCATCAAAGCTAACTGTTGGTGCCGCCATGATGAATATCAGTGATACATGGAAGTGAGACTAGTGAAACTGATTCAGAATTGATTGAAAACTTTAGCCTCGTAACAAACCACAACCACTCCACTCTGCTCTATTCATTTGGATCAGTGATTCCACACTCTTGCTCTTGTTTTCTCCCAAGATTCCTCTTTTACAGTGCTAAACAAGCAAAATTTTAGCTTTCTGCACTCACACTTTCATTTAGCAGTAATGATGACCCACAAACTGAACTTGAATGGACCCCCGAGTAGAGTGAAGTATTAGAACAGAAATTAAAGTGTGAATGTCACCATTGTTAGTAGAACGAGGCATCAAACTGAGTCTCACGAATGCAAACAGCTCAATAGGAAAGGTCCAAAGATTATTAGCCACTCAATCACGATCGACTGTCCCTGTTATTGGTGTATACGTTGTACACGCGGCATGTGCTTTGTGCCTACAAGGCATCCATTAATCATCGTTGGCATTAATCCCATATAGAAGTTCAAATGGGTGTTCACAAGAGAAATTAAAGTAAGACATATTAGAAGTCATAACTTGTAAGACTGCGAAAAATTAAATTGGGCTTTCGCGTCAGGTGGAGCTTTGTGGGAACCGACCGGGTCATGACCCGGGCCGCGCTTCCAAGGGGCTACTCGCTCCCATACCATTTTTAATGAATATGGACGAGGTGCAAGTGAAGTATTTGTACCATAAAATAATCAAATTCTTAAGAAAAGAACCTATCTAGCAGCTAAGTTAACTTACACTGCTTATTTCAAAAACCCTTAAATCTATGTTCACACTCATTGACTTATTTAGTCTTTCATCAATAGCCACATCAGTTTTCTTGATAGATTCAGCATATTTCTGTGAAGAGGCTTTTTTGCTATTAAAACGATGTCTCCTTTAAGTGGCGAGGAAATATTTCTTTGCTTTTACAAACATCCGCCTAAACCTGTGGATGTGGTCTATGAGGCACGAGTTTTCACAGCAAGACGAATTGTGATAGCCAGCTCAAAATTGTGCCAGTTCTCTGTCTAGTTAAATGAGCTGGCCACAAGGCAGGAAGCAACCACACGTTTTGAAAAAGACAGGATCAACCTCGTAGTATACATCTCAGGAAGGACGGGATCAACATCATAGTACAGATGAGGAACCAGCTGCAGAACTTGCAACTATGAGAGATGCAAGAATGACTTAGAGGCACCTGTTACTGGGATGATGGGTGATAGAACTAAGAGCAACTTTTATCCAAATGACGTCAGATTGTGGCCGAAAACATTTTGCAAAAATTGGTTTTATCAAGGAAGTAAGAGTTGTCATCCGATTTTAAAAACTCAGCAGTAAAAGGATATAAGGACCTTCTCATTGTCACAAAGATTCATACACTACTACGTTTTCTTGTGTGCTACGTAGGTAATTCTTATGAATATACGTGATACCTTCCTAGTCAATAAAAGGATTTTAGGATTGACAGCAAAGAAACATTTGAATACAGCTATTTAACCGGTGTTTTTACGCGGATTGAAATATTGCCTAACCGAGGAATTTTAAAGTGGACAGGAAAAATTATTTTATGTTGAAAAATCGGTTATCTTTGCTTGAAAATTCCTAGAGGCAAAATCCTCTACATGCCTGTTTTCAAAGAGAACAGATTTTATTTTCTGCATGAAACGTTTATGTGCTCATTTGACATAACTAACATATTTGCTAATTTCCCCCATCATGAAATTATCACAACATGTGCCAACTCTTTGTACTTGGGAGTGTTTGAAAAGAGGAGCCCTTTGTTGAGTTAATGGAATATACCACTAGAGGTGTTGAATTCAACTTTAACAACGTAAGTTATCGACAAAGGGACGTTCTAGCAACGGGTATCCTCCTGGGTCCTGTTTTGGCAAATATTTTCAACGCATTTTACATAATTCGAAGCAAGTGTTCTCAATCATAGCTTTCTTTTACTTCTCAACAACTGTAACCATCGCATCCGAGCACAGAAGGCTTCCATGCGACAGAAAATTACACTCGATGGACAATCACACTCAATCACAACCACTCAACGGAATCTCCCTACCCAAGTCACGACAGAGCTTGAAAGAGGCTAAGACAAACGGAAATTGAAAACTCCGCTCAAAAAGTAGTAGTCTCATGAATAGGGGTATAAAAGAGCTTCTGAACAATCTTTTTGTGGTTCAAAACTTAAAAATCTCTTTGAAAATTTGCGACTCGCTCACTCAATCACTCACTCACTAATTCCTTGACTCTTTAAGTCGTTGGGGTAGAGCGACAGATGTCATTCTGCTAACTCTCCTCCAGTCCTAGCTGTCCCAGGTCCTCTCGTTTAGTTGCCGTTCGCTCAACCAGGTCCATTCCTTAATGTTGTCAACCCACTTCAGCATTGTTCTTCCTTTGGCTCTACTTCCTTATTCCTTTTCCTGTAGGGCAGTCTGGGCCAAACGTTGACTTCTCGCCACATGCCGAAACTCCCAATATCCGCCGACGGCACTTGTCTTCAAAAGCCTGCAACTTTTTCTTGTATGCCGCTGGTATCATCTAGCTTTTACTTTCGTAGGTAACAGTTGTTGCAACCAGTGCCTTGTACAAGTCCACCTTTGTTTTGACTGGAATCTCTTTGCTTTTCCAAATGGTGTTTATTGTAGCCACCTGAGCAGTAGCGGGCCTAAGGCGATTGTCTATTTCAGTACAGCTCCTTCCATACTCTGTGACGGCGGAACCTAAATTTTTAGATGACTGCACTTGTACAAATTCTTCATTGCACATCACGATTTTGCCTGCTGGTGGTTAAGGCTATTGACAAGGATCTTGCTCTTCTCGCTGCTTACTACCATTCCAAATCGGCTGGCCACTTCCTCTAACGATAAAGTTAATCTTTGGAGTTCTTTTTCTGAACCAGCCATCTGGTCTTTGTGGTCAGCAAATCTGAGGTTGCTGCATTTCACTCCTCCTACCACCACTGTGTTTTCATGGGTTTCCAGCTTTCTTTGCATGAAGTGCTCCAGGAAGATGTTCAAAAGAGTGGGTGAAAGTAAAGATCTCTGTCTCGCCCCTACAGATGCTTGAAAGGACTGGCCATACTCACCGTCCAGAAGGACCTTATTTTTGCATCGCCATACAGTACCTCTAAGAGCCCCAATAGTTCTTCATAGAAAATTTGCGACATGACACTAAAGACATGCTTCAAAGCCAATAACTGCCAAAACATACGATTCTGTCACAGGCAACATTTACTGGAAAATTCAGAATACGCCAAAATGTACAAGGATGAGAATTTTCGTATTAATGGTACAGCTCGATTGCCCTTTCATTTGAGTGCATTGCAATTTGTCTACATTAAAACAAGAAAGCCAGTACTTTTTAGGTAGAAAGGGTTCGTTTTTTCAATTGGACTCTTCCAATAATGCTTCCGTTCTTCATTTTGTCTTTTTTTTCTTTTTTGTTTATGCTTGGCTAGCTTCGATACATGTTTCATATAAAAATGTTTGCCATATATCTATACATTCCTTTTGACGATTCACACTCTGAAGACTGTCAGACGAAAAACGCTTTTAAGTATGTTTTAGCACAATGTTGCAAACTTTCAAGGTGATTAAAATTGTCTGTTTGAAGTACATTTTTAATTTATGCTCTAAACTAAACAACTAACTAAGTGCTGTATGATAGAATTGACCTTGTGGTTTCAGATTGGAATTGGTAATTAAGTATAAACAAATCACTTTGGTGCTTTCCTTCGTCAAAATACATAGCAATATACCTTGTTTTTGTATGAAAAATCGATGAATCAGAAAGTAGGCCGCCAAAATGTTTAGAAAGTTGTCTCACTCTGTCTTTCTTTTCAAAGTTCTTAATATCAGCTCTTAATGCTATGCGAACCTATATGCAGTCCTTAAGATAACAGATAAAATAAATAAAATAAATAGAATAAAAGAATAAAATTGATATTGTAGAAAACAATTGATTGTAGCTTTTAGTGCTCCTGTGATTTCATGGATAATATTAGAGCTTATTCTTGTTTCTATTGGTCTCTATGGCTCTTATCTCAAAAGCTTTTTGGCAGAGAAAATGTGCTGCTTAACGTACCAAGGTTACGGGCTACTACAAAGAAATTCAAGTATGTTGACATGTCTTAGGGACTTTTGAGAACTGAGATTGTCGCATTGTTGAGGAAGTTTGACTATTGCTAACTTCCTTACTTATTTTCATTTCTTTACTTTTGTTTGCGAGTCTTGTAAAAATCCTCTACCATTGTGGACCACAATTATTACGCTGCGCTCCGGAAGAAAATATCCAAAATCAAACTTCAATATAACATTAACCCCATGCTTTTAAGTACACAGTAATCCTACGTGATGTGATCAAATGCTCCTCTTTTAATTATCAAAAGCATCTGACAAAGATTCACAGTATTTTCTTTCACATGAATTCAAACTCAATCAAATTTGGAGGCCCATGCCACCTGTTTCAGCCGCCTCTCCCTCCCCCCAACCCCCTCCCCAGCACACACACACAGGCCACACACACTTACACTATTACATTTCCTTTAATATAGGAATCGACGTAAATAAGTCAGACTCAACCAGACGAACGTAGGCCTGTTCAATAATACACGTTTGCATAAATTGAGGATTAAATGGGGAAAAATTAGCAAAAATCAATGTTGTTGTAGCCTCGGTCTAGTCTCTACGAATTCCACGAATCGCAATGTTACTTGTCATAGAGATCAACACTCGCCAAAATGGCTGCCAGGCAAATGTTGTAGTTATGAACATTCCAGTGCGTACCAGGATGTTTTCTGCCGCTCCTCGCGTAATAAGTGTAACAAACGATGCAGGAAATACCCAGAAAGGCATACCATAGGAGGTCGGTGGGATCAAGGTTGTCAGTTTCTATGGATAACCGCTACGGACTTGTGCTACTTTGTGTTTCATGTCTTTTAAGTGGAGTCTTTATCTCGTTTCTTCCTAACTTTATCGAGATATCCACAGTGTTCACATGGCTGAGGATTTCCAACACAAGTCGTAAATCTAACCCCAATTTATTGATATCAATCCTTGATAACCAAAAGAAGAAAAACTTCAACGTGGCAGTTTTACCTGATCGACATGTTGATATCGATACAGTTGACTCAGGTAAGCAAATATGTGATAGCTCTTTCTGATCACACGTATCCTGTGAATGTAATTTATCGTAAAAAGTAACCATCTCAGTTATAAATTAGGATTTTATTTATTAGGTAGTGAAGTGCATTTAAAAATCTGATTATTATTTGAGTTACTTGTTTCAATTTAGTATAGTGCGTCGCTAAGGTATATTAACAGGAACAAGTTTCAATTCTCGGTATAAGTCATTTGAGACCGATGTATGAGAAATGCCATTGAGATGCTGAAAACAGAGGTTGCTGTAGGTGATTCTTCAGTTTTAATTTCAAGACTTGTTTCTAGCGCGAAAACATGAAGATCCAAGTCATATAGACCAATGTTTACATGGGTAGGGGCACTCTTGGTGCGAACAGACGCCATAGCAGGAGGTAAAATTGAAGAATAATCTCAGGATTGATAGAGATCACAGTAAATTGTAAAATACATACAATGCGCCTTGCTAATTTAAATATATTTTTAAGTTTTAGTTAAACAAAAATATTTAAAATGAGCTCCAATTGTATGGTGACTAGTAGTTTTGTTCTCAGTGTACATCAGGTAGATTTGTATAAACAAGTACAGTAGAAAACATAGGTACTGGAGAGATGCCATTAATACTCATGAAGAAGTATTCTTTGGCATGGCAACAGAGTGTAATGCCAACATAAAAACTTGTACAACTATACAAATACTCCCAGGTTTTCCAGCTAATCTGAAGTCTTGGTTAATCAGCCTGACCAAATTTCAACAACCATTGACTCAATAAATAATGGGAGGTACATCCTTAAGAAGCTCTTAAAAAGTCTTGAAAATGTCACTGCCCTAATTAACATGTGCTTTTCATTGTCTATTGGAAGTAATTGATTTTGATTTTAATTGATTTAAGTATTGCAGTGATTTTTTTTTGAAGTTAACATGTGGAACATAGTTTATAATGAGTGGTCGTTCATAGTCTTCTTGTTTAAAAAATGATGGATTGTAGAGTAAGAATTTCCTGGTTTGCTTTTATCTGTCCTCTTAGTCACAGGCACTTGATGTGAATGTGGACATTTAATATTGATTTATGATAAAGAATTTATAAGGGCATGAATTATCAAGTGGAATCTCCTGATCTTAGGAAAACTATAGTTCATATAAGGTTAATGGTATGTGTCAGCTTAGCACTCAGCCCTGGCAGGACAGATTATAGAAGTTAAACACACAATGCATCCAGTGTGCCAGCCCCAATCTGTAGCATGTACTGTGCTTGCACAGCTGTGTGGTCCAAAGGATAAGGAAATGGAGATGGGTACCACCCTATACACCAAATGGTGTGGGAAGGGATTTAACAAAACAACAATGGTATGTAGTATGTATGACTGTACTTCGATAAAACTCCACTCTGGTGTAGTGATTACCACATCTGACCATGACAGCACTGTTTCTGTCTGGATTCTGCAGAGCCGAATCATTGTGGTAGCTAGATATTGGCTAAGTTGCTTGTCCATTCTTGGGCTAACCATTGGTATGCTAGCCACATGTCCTTACAGGACACTGGTTATTGACAGAAACAAGCAGATGAGTGCCAGACCTGCTGGCTAGTTAAAGCATAATCTCTGGCATATAGATACTTTGCTGGTTGTGTTACAAAGCAACCGAATGGCTTAAGTTGACCTATTCTTTTAGTCCTTCAGTGGTATATAATACTTTGTATGCATTTGGATATAACCCAACTTGTTTTGTCTTGTTTTTAGTCACTCCACTTCTCCCAGAGACCCAGGTTGCATTGCGCCTTGCACTTCAGATGAAAGCAGAAGGTAAACGGGACAAGGCATTTAAAATTGTGAAACAGTGCAAAGCACTAGTACCTCGTCACCCTGACATATTGAATC
This sequence comes from Chironex yamaguchii, assembly GCA_024741275.1. NCBI lineage: Eukaryota > Metazoa > Cnidaria > Cubozoa > Chirodropida > Chirodropidae > Chironex > Chironex yamaguchii. Next base: position 5,829 of record JANTCA010033537.1, on the reverse strand, counting down.
AGTATGGTGAATTGTTAGAGGATGAAGACATTATAGAAGCAGAGCATAATTATGCCTTGGCATTGGTGTTTAGTCCTGGACACCGTGAAGCAGCTCAAAATCGGAAACGTTTACTGCCGCGAGTACAGCAACTAGACTTAGAAATGTTAAAACGCATCGAGAGAAAAAGGGACGCTCTCATGAAAATTCCTGAAGGAAATATAGCATTGCGACGTACAAAGCTTGAATCATACTTTAAGTACATTTATCATTCTAATGGAATTGAGGGAAACACAATGACACTCTCTATGACAAGAGCCATTGTAGAAACTGGTGTTGCTGTTGGTGGTAAAAGTGTCCTTGAACATAATGAAGTTCTTGGGTTGGATGCTGCTTTAAAGTATATCAATAATACTTTACTTGCACATTATGGTGCAGTAGGTGTGGAAGAAATACTACAGATCCATAAACGGGTGCTTGGATTTGTTAATCCATTTGAAGCTGGACAGTTTCGCAATACTCAAGTTTACGTTGGTGATTTTGTACCACCTCATCCGACAGAAGTTGAAAGGCTTATGTCTGAGTTTGGACGATGGCTATCTTCTAAAGATGTTAGTTTGTTGCACCCGATTGAGCTTGCAACACTGGCACATTATAAACTAGTCTTTATTCATCCTTTTTCAGATGGGAATGGTCGAACTGCCCGATTACTTATGAATCTTTTAATGATGAAAGCAGGTTACCCTCCTGTTATTATTAAGAAAGAGCAACGATTTCAGTACTATGACTATTTGCAGCAAGCTAATTTAGGGGATGTGCGGCCATTTATACGATTTGTTGCACGTTGCACGGAAGACACATTAGATGAGTATTTAGCATCTGTAACTATATTACCAAAACCAAAAATGAATCTTATACCAATGATGGCAGATCCTAAAGGGTTATTTTTTGATGATATGGAATGTCTTAACCCATGTAAGGACAATTTGTACCTTACTGATCAGAAATGTTATAAAACCAATGACTAGGTTCACTGAATGTACTCTAAAGTAAATTAATAAAATTGTATGATATATATAGTCATTTAAGACAAAAGTTACTGGGTTGGGGTTGTATTTATCACTATGTTTGTTTTTTGTGCTTGTTTTTACTATTTTATTTTAGTGCAAATTTGGTTTGTTATGGATGGTTTTCAATGAATAAAATGGTGTCATCTCCTTGCTTTCCTAGCAGTAGTCTGGAGTCTGTTATTTTAATAGAAGTATTACAAAACCCTCAAGGCTACATGTTCACAAATATGAGATACATTCGCTGGTTGTACGTGTATTGGGATATGATCAAGATAACAAAGAAAGAATAATCTATATGTGGGTTTTTGCCAGCAAGCATTATATTTCATGGCACAGGTTGGATTTTTCGACCTTGATTACACTGTTGCTCTTTGTTAGCCACCTATAGCAAATGACTCATTTAAGGATGCATGTACATGAATAGAATTTTAACACCTTTGAAACAGAATTGTAAATTTTGGTTCAAATCAATGCAAGATTGATATAATTTTGCACATGTGTGCATGACAATAACTCGTATTCAAGAATGTGCTGTATTTAAGAATACCTTTATTGCTATGCCATCCATAGTGTGACAAATACTCTATAAGTTGGAGAAATTAAATCTTATGATTATCATCTTAGTATCGTTAAGACGGTAAAGGAAGTTACCAATTTTGGTTTGTTTAATTACTCAAAACATTTTCAATTTAAACAATATGTCAAATTCTTGTAACATCTGCCCTTTTATGCATTAACCTTTTATTTTATAATTTATGTAACACCTGTTCTTTTAGTTCTATAGAAGGTACATGTATACAAGTCACTACAAGTTAATTTGATAACATATATTATTATTTATATTTACTTACAACTAGGGAAATTTTTTTTCATTTAACTATTACATTTTTGTTATATTTTGTGCGACTCTTATGGACCACGTTTTCCAAAAACTAAAAGTTATTAACTTCATAAATTAATGCTGTAGGTCATTTATATAACATCAAATTTAGATTTTTTTACCTGGCCCTTTTGAAGGAAATGATCCATCTGCTCACAATTTTCAACCCGTACAGGCTGAGTCGTGTGAGAGACCCCCTTCAAACCCCTGTAAATACCCCTCAGTGGTTGACCATGACATCGAAAGAGCCTGTGTAAGCAAGCATTGTGGTGGCAGCTTAATAGTCAAATGGTAGCTTGTGTGCATTGTAATTTATACAATAGTTCCCGTTCAAGTCCTATTGTGACAGTGTACTGTTCCATGTCATTCCCATTGATTAGCTTGGCTGAAGCCTTACTACCATAGTTTGATTTTCTCTAATACAGTAGGTGAATGGCAATGTCAGCTTTTTCCCTTAGCAACAAAAGAAACTCATTCAGATTCAAAGTCGGCTATCAAGTAACTAAGACAAAGAGCCAGAAAAGATGTACTGCTCTTTTCTAAAAGCTCTATGACACAGCTGGAACAATTAGCAGACAATTTGTTTTGTTGTTGCATAAATGTACTTTTTACATTCATTATATGAATAAACTAATAAATTAATTTAAAATTTTTGATATAAAAGATTTCAGCGCCAAGCACCACGGTCATAAGATAAGAACCCTTGCTTTCTTATTCCCACAAAGTTACTACCAAAACAGGAGCACATGTTAAAATTGATCTTAAGTAGATGGAGCCTAAAAACTACCAGACATTTATCACATGCAAAAGCAACAAATGTGTAAAAGTAGCAGTTCCTTGAGACTTATGCTGGATTCAGACTTGACAGGCATGGAACAGTACGGTGAACCATATTGGAAGATGAGGCTGTTATATCACTGATATGTGGCACAAGGAATGCCTGCCATTTTTACACCAGCGTATAGTCTGAAATTTTCTAGGTGGTTGGCGTAAATTTTGGCTCCTGTTAAAGATATCTTAACAGCTTCTATCAAAGGCATAGACCATGTACGGGAAGTGCCTGAAAGTCAGTGACATAGATGCTCACTTGGAACTAGAATTTTGTAATTATGTAACACTTGTGTGATTGTGAAATAGTCCTTAATAAAAACCTAAAACTCGCCTGTAAATATTTCTTTTTCTATTTTACAATTGCAAATAATCTCCATCAGAAGTTTACTATTTGTTTTTTCTGCTCAATACTAAAAATTGGTGACGAAGATGACTACTCCTACTACAAGTCATTTGATGGTTCCTACAAGTACTACAAGTTAACAAGCCAAGTCCTTTTGATGGGGTCATGGATGTTCAGGTATGGCCACGCCTTTTCATATAGAAATTGTCACCAGGGCAGTAAATCACCCATGTTGATAAGCTTAGCAGGGCGATCGCTCCTCAAAGAATTTTTTAACTACAGACCTCCAATTTATTACTGTAACGACCTACATTTGACGAATTGCCCAAAGGACAAGAGGGCTGATAGCCTGTTGTCTTTTTTAACCATGGAAATTTTTATGTTGCTATTCATAACCTGTCGGAAGCTGATTTGACTAGCTTTGATGCTCTCCAAGCCTTCCTTCATAAAAGGTATGGCCACATTGACCAACATTCCCTTCATGATGAGTTTTTGGATGCTGGGAATTCCAGTACCTATTATGAGGATTTTGCTCGCCACCTCCGTTACTGTCTACCGACTGTGTTTTCCATAGGTAGTCTACCTGATTTTATTGGAAACTTTTAGTTGCCAAGTTTGTTCAAGGTGTGGCATCTCTAACCAATGCTGTTGCTATGGCCAATACCTTAGCTTCATCTGCGAGTCCTAGTTCATCTGTCCTGGCTGGTGGTCTGCACACCCCTCAACACAGCTGTCCAAGAGTAAACTTTGTTACCATTGCGGGTCAAACGGCCACTTTGATAGTGACCCGTTGTGTAAAGCAGTAAATATAGTATGTTGTAACTGAAACAGAAAAGGACACCTAGCTAAAGTGAGTAAGCAGAAGTCTGGTGTTGCCAGTTCTGCTACTACTTCCCATCCTCAACCAGTGGAAATTCGTACCATTTTTATTAATTCTGACCATTATGGCCAACTTGATGTGAACTTGCCTGTAGCCGATCATCCCGTGAATTTTATGCTTGACACTGGTGCATCTGTCTCCTTAATGGATAAATCATTGTATGAGACTAACTTTATCGAATTTCCGTTAGTTCCTCACCAGCTACTCCATTAGCACGATTCCTGTTTTTGGTAAAAGTATCTTACCTGTTGTTCATGATTATGTCAGCGCCGGCTGTGCTTTTTATATCACAACTGAACAATCCTTGCTGGGTTATGACCTTATTCAACAACTTAATACCAATCTGATACTTGTTAACACTGTCCATTGTACTTCTTCCAAGCCCACTTGCCAGTTTTCTGTCCTTAGCTGGGAATATCAAGCCCCTGGTTCTGTTCATAGCCCATTGCTTAAAAACTTCGTTTTCTTCCATTCAGTTTTCAAGATGAAGTTGCCACCGAAATTAAAAGGATACTTGACGATGATATTATTGAGCCTGTCAATGCTTCACCGTGGGTGACACCTATAGTTGTTGCTCGATGCAAAAATGGAAACATTCGAGTATGTGTTGACCTCCTAGAGGTTAGTAAGGCTATCATTGTTGACCAGCATCCCTTACCAAGGACAGAGGAATTATTTGCCACTCAGGTTCTGATAATGTAGTTGCAGATTGTCTGTCCCATCTGGCCTTGAACTCTGTGGAATTGCACGACCTTGCCCAATCTGAGACTATTGGACTTGTTGACCTTGCTGATCATCCCGTTTCCTTACAGGACATACGTCAGCACACTGCTGATGATGCTGTGTTGCAATCACTCTCTACCTACATTTCTAGCGAATGGCCCTCTTACTCATCTTTGCCCATTGATGTGCAGCTTTCATTACTTTTGCAATGAGCTAAATGAGTCTTGATACCATTGTGTATCATGCTGAGTGTATTGTTGCCCCATCTGTCTTGCATTGTAAGCTTTTACACCTTGGTCATGAGGCGCATCAAGGTATTGCACAGACAAAACAACGCCTCCGTGAATTTTATTGGTGGCCCAAATTAGACTTGTTCATCGAGCGTTTCATTCAGTTCATAATCATACAAGCACTTGACTTTATGTGATGTTCCAGTTCAGTCGGTTCCCTTTCCAGCATGATATTGTGAACGACTAAGTATTGACATTGTAGGCCCTGTTGAGACAACCAACAAACATGTCCTTTGCCTCGTGGATTACCACTCCAAATGGGTTGGGTGCACCATTGTCAACACCATTAACAGCACTGCAGTCATCCACTTTCTACAAGGTACATTTGTTTGATTTGGTCTATGTAGGATCCTCGTTTCTGACAATGGATCACAGTTTTGATCTGACGGATTTCGTCAATTCTTACTCTCTTGCAGCATCAACCATAAATTTTCTGCTATCTACAACCTGTCTGCTAATGGCTGCATCGAACACATGAATTGGATGAAAAGCTGGGGGAAAAGCTCCAAAAGTTACTTACTGCAAAAGTTTATGTTTACTTACAACAACAGTACTCATTCTACTACACAACAGAAGCCCTGCTTTCTACTTTTAAATTGTATTTCACACATCCGACTTAATGCCAGATTGTTTCTTTGCCAATCGTATCTTCTCTCCCTCCATATCTTGACCTCTACCGTCCAGTCGCAACAGCAATGGCAGACGGACTACGCCAATAAGCAACATGCTGTAGATAGAATTTTTTTTTTATAGAATTTATGGCCCGAAACGCCCGTGTCGGGCATGGGCTGCCACTATGTCTGCGCAAACTTCCTTCCACTGAGGTCTGTCCT
>JANTCA010033536.1:0-42837 GCA_024741275.1 Chironex yamaguchii | reverse complement strand
TACCTGTAAAGTGAGACTTGAAATTGTATTTTAATGTCATAAAGAAATAAATTGAGTTTACACATTATTATTATTATCATTATTATTGTTGTTATTGCTATTATCCTTTCTTCACACCTTTTTATTGTTTTGGCGGCTTTTTCTGGGCAGCGGACTGAATCCCTCAATCTTAGGTGTCCAGAGTCCTTCTTATTATTTTTACAGGGCCAATTACACAAGTCTTATTGTTATTATTGCTATTATTATTATTATTATTATTATTACAATTATTATTATTATTATTATTATTATTATTATTATTATTCATATATACATTTGTATACATAGAAAGGCACTTTCATGGTTATAGTTTGACTCCCAATATTTCATAGCAAGAGAATTTTCATTAGACAATGTAAGCTTGAGTTGCTTAAATGCTTCCGTTAATAGGGTGTAAAAGCCTTCAATATGTTTCCTTAGGTGTCAGAGGAAAATAACTAAAGATTTCTACTTCTTGGCATACCCTTACAAAGAACATTTGTACGTTGGTAAGCTCCTTAAAAGAGGGAAAAATATGAGAGCGTACATTCTAATAAAATGCACCGAAATAGGCTACAATCATGAAAGCTAAGCAGTTTAATAAAGAAGGTAATCAATCACAAGACAATCGACCTTAGCTGGTTATCACATTAAATACAATCAAGTGGAAGCGTATCTTTTGGTAACCAATCTAATAGAAGGCTAAATGTGTAAATACACTCTGATATTTAGAGTATTCTAGTGAGATGTAGAGCTAAGACAAAATTCGTCAAGTTCAATCTGGTTATGGTGCTGCTGGCATCTCAGATAATAAGGAATGCGAATTCAAGTGAAGGAGTACTTTTCTGTATTGGGAAAGGAAGACAAATAGTATGGATCGTTTAACCAAGACAGCTTAGAGGTCTAACGTATCTTATGAAGAAAGAGGGATTAAAATTCTCAACTTGAGATAAATAATTAATGGAAATGAATCTTTTAGACTTTAAAGAACTTATTTATTTAAATAATATATGGAATCAGACTGAATCAAATGAATCACCCCATTTATGATGAAACTAAAAGGAAGAAAAACCTAGAGCAAATGGTACAAATGAAAACAACGAAACAATTATTGCGATCTCATATTGTTTTAAATACAATGTAAGTAAATATTCCACCGTTCTCCGAAACTATGACAGAAAGAGATAGAAACTCGCACATGCTGCAGAACATTTTGGAAGAGTAAAATAGAGTTTATCAGTAACATCATGCCCAGGTTGCATTTGCCACTGACATAAAGCGATGATTGTCCTCCACCTTGATCAACTATGATAATGCTGAATGTCTTAGGCAAGACCCCTGCAACGAAACGGAAGATCTTGGTGCCTGCAGAAAAAGAACCTTGGATACCCGAGCAAGCTCAACCAAACAGGGTAGAACAGACTAGTATTATAGATAGTTCAAATGCAAGTGTTATTTCACCTTGTCATCTTCAAATATACCTATTGCAAATTGTCTTTACGTTTATATTTATGACCCTCTTCATAAAGTAGGTTTTAGTCCAGCTATTGCAGTGAGAATCTTATTGCGCAAGCAATTGAAAAGCATTGAGCTAATTTTATGTAAATCATTACATATACGGACTTCTTTGCATATGCCAGCACCCTTGTGATATGGATGGTTATTTCCTCTATTCATAAGCAGAAGGATTTCTTTTCTTTCACTCAGATAATTTCATCTTTTGAATAACTTTTGATTTCAAATAATTTTATAAATTGGGCAGTCAGTGGCAAGTGATTTACTTGTACTTACTAAAATTACTTAACCTATATTTTGCACAGCATAGATAATTAATAGTCCAAATACATCGACTGAGAATAAGATAACGATTTCAATAATTTAGCCAAGCATAGTAAAAAGCAGTTATAATTTGTTTGAAAACTAACAAAACACATATTGTAAGCATTATTAAAATGTTTCGCATAGGCAACTGATAGTATTCTGTAAATGTGTGAGAAAGTTACTTTTGCTTGGCTGGTTACCGGAACCTCTTTTTCAAATCAATAGGCTTCTTTCTATGCAAAATGATTAATAATGTTTATCAAATGCAAGAAATCAGGCTAGTAAACTAGATTTTTTATAAGAGAAATGTTTAATGTATGTCGTCGGCTAATGTAAGTGATTTTGGACTATAGTTTGGGAGAGTTATGCATATTTTCATTACGATTGTTTTCTATAATTAGGTTTAGACAATTTTTGCATAATTTTTAATGTTTTTAGCTTCTATAAAGTTATCGTATCTCGTTAACTGAGGAACTACTCGCTTAAATATTTTAGATAACAAAAAGTCACACCTTAGTATTCCTTCTCCTGCTACTGACAGATAAGCAAAGTTCTTGCATAAATAATTGCATTTACGTCGGATTGGCTCCCTACTGTATTAGTGAAACGAGTAGTGTTAAACACAGAAGAACCTATCGTCTTGTCAACTCACGATATGCTACATCTTTTATCTATTTTGCAACCACCGGAGTCAGTAAAGTTTTTATAAAGGATTATCAGGTGCTAATTTTCTAAATTCCAGAATTGAAAGTCTTCCATCTGTCTTTTGACGTTATGTAGATTTAATCTTCATGAGTATAAGCTCATTAAATTCCTCCGAACTTAGAGCAAAAATCATCTACGTAATTAACTTCCTCTTGCTGGTAGCTGGCTGATAATTTTTGGGGCTGTCTATTTCTTCTTTCTAGTTTCAATGATTTGATTTCACAGAATTGATTTTATCAAAGATATCATGCTGTTGTTGCAAATCACGTTTAGACACGCAAACTCTTATCTACAACTTCCTGACGGGAAGATAAAGTCCGTGTTTTGTAAACCAAGAGATATGTTTGTATATCAAATACTAAACTCTAAAAGCATAGATGCTGTGATCAGTTGTGAATCACACGTAAATATTGCAATCTTCATTTGCGTAAAAGATTAGTGTAAACCAAGATATTACCTTGCAACAAAGGAAAGGTATAAAATTATCATATGCTTGTTGCAAAGGCTGTAATAGTACGTTTTATTCTACAATATATTATCGTGGTTATAGTTGGCCAGGGTTAATAGCTGATTTTATCAGAGTTGATTAGGCTGAGCTGGTTTTACAATAATCATAACTCACTATCTTTGAAGGTAATTTCCACTGGCTTTAGAGGCGGAGAGAGGCGTTACTAGAATTACAAATACCGGCAAACTCACCCCTATCGGCTTGATATTATGTGCATATCAATTTGCTTAAATAAAGTCTCCACAAAGCTGGACATATAGATATTTCATTGGGACTGAAATTAGCAAGATAGATCCTCCTCTTAACCCGGATATTTTTAGAAGGGTTAAATTTTAGAGCTGACTCTTTCATATTCTCTGTGATAAATTGCAAGTAGCATTTTAAGGAGAGGAAAGTGTTTATTTCTTAGTAAGGCAAACGTGACCTAGTTTTAAGAGAGTCGGACTGTTTAGATATGCGACAATTAAATTTAAGCAAGGATTTGACTTGCCAGAATAATAGAAACGATATGTACTCTCCGATCTGAACCTCTTAAAAGCAAATGATATCAATAAAACTATCAAATGTTTTGCAACTCGTTTAATTTTCTTGATAGTTCATTTAAAGAATGATACCCAAACATCTGGAATTTAACATCAATTTAATAATAAATCCAATGATACATGTGGCCCTAAGCATATATATGAGGAGAATCATAAACTGGGCTGGCGGGTATTTATTTGTTTATTTATTTTTGTATCAAGTAATTAACAGGTCAAGATACCAATAACAATCCATAAATTTATTGGATTTCATATTTCCATCCTTCATACAATTTCAAACCTCAATCATCCACGTTTACTCCGAAGAATTATTCGAAACATTAAAATGTGTTTATTTCTTGGAGCGATATACAGTTTATATATAATTAATATATATTATAATACTGGCAAGTATAAAATATATAAATTAATGAGTTCCTTATTAACCTCTGTTTGTCTTGGGGTCTTGATACCGAGAACTTTAATCGCCTTTACCAAACCTTCTGTCGAAATGACAAATCGATTTCAGTGTTGTTTTTTGAGTCTGATCATAGCGAGTGTGTTTTTCCGTTTCCCTTAGGCTCTCTGAGTATAATGCTGTGGTAATGCTTCACACTTCATTAATCAAATACATCTCGAAGCACAAGTGTTTGCTAAAAAAATATGTAATATATATATATATATATATATATATATTCATCAAGATTGGAGCATAACCACAATAGCTGCACTAAGTGTGAGTCGATCGGGCTCAAAGTTACAATCCTCGGAGTCAAAAGCCAACACTCAAACCTCCGTGTCATCACGGCACATAGATTTATCTGTCTGTCTGCTCGTCTATCTATTTCTATTTATATGCAAATATTAAAGAATGGTCTATTTGGGACTCATGATTACGAATAAGTAACATGCGTAATATACATATATATATTTAAGCGATTTAGGTTTGAATGATTTAACAATAGACAATGCATTATTTGTTTTGGATCTTTCCTGATCTAAGAACTAATGCTCTTTAGGACGGTACACAGTTATGCTACTTACGTTTCGCAGCTTGAACAGCGAAAGTTCATATGAAGACATTTGCTACCCCCCCCCCAACCTTAGCAATAACGTAATGAATTATTTGCACTGTAAATAGTTTAAGGTCGAAGGCTCGTCTAATCAGTAAAATTGCCTGCTTTCTTTTTGTTGTACTTAAATTAAATATTACTTGCATAAGGGATTGTTGTTAATCATTGCACGGCTAAATTCCAGATCAATAAGTTTAAGGACACACAATTCCGGAATTATTGTCACATGCTGGGCTAATGTTACTTCTTTAAGAACAGGTCTAATCCTTACACACTTGAACACATTCCTTCCTCTTTGTCACGATTATAAGTATAGTAACATATCAAATCAGATGAAGCTTATTGTCATCAATTAGAAAGCAATCTGCTTTCCTACACATAATCTTTCTCAGGTGTAAATGAAGGCAACAATATTCTTAATGAGTTGCAATTTTAATCCTTTTTAGAGATTAATCTTTGGCCTTACATTTGTATCAACACACTAGAATGTTTTGTTCTATCTTTTGCTACACATAAATACAGAAATAGGTATGTCAGCGTGTTATTTGGTAGCTTCTCAAAAGCTGTGTGAAAACTAAGAACTTTTGAACAAGCTTGTTTCAGTATCAGCGTTACCAGTTCATGGCACTGCCACGTGGTACTGCAGTAAACAAGCCTATTGGTAGCACAAATCACCCGTGAATAAATTTCCAACTTAACCTGTCTGTCTTTGAATTCAAAACACAAGGAGCCGTTACTCTCTGTTTGTTTGCGTGGGAGGAGAATAATGTCTGCATGCCATAAAGAATGGAATGAATTTCTAATTCAGGAAGCGATACTTTGGTGATAAACAACAAGTTGACAAGATGCAGCATTGTTTGAAAAGTGGTATCATACTTGATTATCATTATTGCACAAAGCCAACCCTCGATTCGCATATCCCCCTACGTGACATTGGACATTGAGACCAACTTGTGAGAAATATTACCAAAGCGAAGACTAAAAATTTAGGTACGTGTTTAGATTCCATAATCGCCGAAGTCAAAGAGAGGTTGATGCTAATTTTAGTGCCCGACTTATTACTTAACAAGATCACTGCCTCCGATTAAATCCGATGAGCTTAATGCATTTTGTTTAAACTTGTCAGGTAAAAATGGCATCAAAATGAGAATACAAATGCGTCTGTCCTTTTAATCGAATCTTCATCGAAGTTTGGAGATCGTGATGAATAACCTGACTAGAAAGGTGATGGAAATGTAAAGTCCGTTACGAACGATCACGAAACTCAAATTACCATTATTACACATGAACTTACCAAATACATTTTCTGGAAGCTACATCCAGTTTTCAAAACGGCTCTTAAGTGTAAAGTTAGTGATATTTCCACTCAAGAAATGACTCTACTACAAACTTCCTTCAACGATCCACTGCCTTGACACAAAGCAGATACCTCCATGATTACGTCTTCAGAATGACAATTGCGTTGAATGTGTGACAAGTGGTTACATATGTAGTAACCTTTTATTACACCACATGCTCAAGTAGCCTTACGGCTAACAAAAAAGTAAAAATAGATCAGATAACGGCGTCATTTATTATAAAGCAGGCATGATAAAACGACATAAAGAAGATACCGTACCTTAAATGTGAGATCCGCCCTCTTGCTTTACAGCCTGATTCAGTTTCTGTTAACTCAACCATAAAATTAACAAATTTGTGCAAATGAAACATATGTTTTGATGGCAGTCATTTTAAAAGATCGTTCTTCTGAATTATCACTTGAAAGTTTAACTTGACAGTCCGATAAAAATGATTTAACGTGGAAGACAGCTTTAACTTGTATGTATACATTAATGTCAAGCAAGCAGAGAGTAAATTGTGGGCATCGGCTGTAGTCGATTGGAAAAAAAGCCCTTTGAATTTTTTGGTCTAGGTGCATACAACCTACACAAAATCCTTCGTAGGTCCTTATTATGATACAATTAGAGACTGTATGACTCAACAACATGTTAAGAAACAAGAGCTTACATCAGGGAGGAGAGATTTGAACACTGTAAACAATAACGTGTTAGGCGAAGGAGTACTCTTGCGTACTCTCATTTCATTTTTGCTGTACCTAGAGACTTGAAACTTAAGCCAAGCCATCAGTCTAAGCATTGCCAACATGCTTTGCCATCCTCGACATTCATCATAACCAAACTTTAAAGGAACCCTCTTAAAATCACATCTTTTACCTAGAACAAAGGCAAAATAGGTGTTTTGTAAATACTTTTTCAAATGTTGCACCCACTAGCTATTAAATCATGGTCTTCAATTAACCAATTGCGATTTCTACTGATCGAAACAGGTGCACAGAGTGTGCAGTTCTAAGATTTTGATGCCCCTCGACTTTTATTTCGCAAATGATCTTGGTTACAGTCAAGTGACAACTGATACCTCAGCATATGAGTGGTTGATTGGTAATGCACGTGACTACCGAAACTTCCATTCAACACGTGGTACTGCCTACAGGATGGAGGGTGTCTCCTGCCGTCAAATTTACACTTGTCTCTCCTCTTAGTCTATTTGACTTAGATGGCGACTTCTTTTCAGACATTTCCTTTAAATCTACTTTAAATTACGGAAAGGGCATTTGAATTTGTTAATCCTATTATGCTCCTAGAAACCTGTTTGCTGCAGACTGTCTGCATACGTCCACAACACTTAACTGCGGTAATAATATGCATGCATGGATATTTATTGATTGACCTGTCCAAGAAAATTTTGTTCATGCATTTCCAATTTGGAAGCATTACAAGTCATTCGACTTAATTAATGTTTTTAAGAAAGTTGCTCAGTCACAGCTGTATGCAAATGATTTTGGGACTAGATTAAGCATTCGGTTGGTTAAAGATCTGAGTGGTGCTATGCCTTTTTTTAGTGCACGTGAGTGACTTAAGTATTTAGATTTTGCTCACGTTAAAAAAATTCCAATGCTTGTACTTCGAAAAAGTGAGGAATCATTAATAGCCAAAGGTGATATACCTTGATAAGTGGCCTTTGTTACCTTCACATTTAAACCACGCCTTTGAACTTTACATTGTCTTTTCACCTTTGTCTTCCTTTGCTGTTACTGATAGAAGGAGAACACTTGGACTTTTGTTTAACAGGTGACAGAGAGTCAACTGAGTGGAAAGAGTAAATGAAGCCTGTCTTTCCTGTGAGCTACATAACAATGTTGGCAGAGGGATCAATAAAGAAAGTTCTGAAACGAAAGAGCTTAACAAAAGTTGAATTCAGCGTCTCCGCTACTATTTGAGAGCACAGAATTCAGATTGAGAGCAATTGTCATACGACTAATCCTTAAAATCAAAGGAAATGATGCAGAAAGTAAGGGGTTGTACAAGTCTGAAGCCTATTAGTGCGGTTTGTTGTCCCAATTAGATTAAGCGGCGATAATCTTTCGCTACGCAATAATGTAAACAGTGCTGCATGGTAGATGGAGAGCAAATTTAGACGTTGAAGTTACTTTATTGCTTATTTCTTGCACTGTTGCGAATAACTAGGTATTGGTTTGTCTGAAGTTATTCTAAAATGTCAAAAGGTGTTTACTGTTTGAACTGTGTAGTGCTTGTGATAAAAATGCGCAGTTGCTCTATCCCATATATGTGTAAATATGTAAGCTGGCTCTCACTCTGTGCAGCTATTGTGGTAATGCTAAACTGTTTACAGATAAATACGAAAGTATTGTGTCTTCTGAAATATTAAAAAGAGAGAGTGAGAGCGAGTAAGAGAGAGAGAGAGCGCGCGCGCGAGAGAGAGAGAGAGAGAGAGATGGAGTGAGAAAGAAAGAGATGAGCATATTGAAGCAAATAGAAGACAAATCTAGCACATTTTTATCCCTACTAGGCTATTTCATAATTAGCTCACTCTTCAAGGGATTTTTCTGTAAGAATGTATGTATATGTTGCTAGAAAAAACAAACCATCTGATGTCAAAGTGTCCCTCTCATAGCAATATATCTTTGTTTATAGATATGTATGAATGAGACCTAGCACAGCACTGTGAATATATCATATTTAATCACCATTACAGTAACAAAATAGTTCTTTCAATCCTTGTGAAATATCTTTATCAAACGAAAGGGTTACTTCCTACTTAAAAATCGGGTACGAAGCCAATTTGTGTCACCATGATCAAATCAAAAAAGAAAAGGAATACTTACAGGTAAGCAATCTCGCTGCTTCTTAAAAACTTAAAATGTTAGCAAAGAAGTTGTCGAGAAGATACCATCCTAACCTTTATTGGTAATGCATAGCTTGAAGACTTCTTTTTCCTTTCCAGTTGGATGGAGTTTAGATACCCATCACCGTTACTTACAAACATAAATTGAATGATAACTGCGTTTAAATGTCACTAAGGATAACACAAACATAGGATATACAGCATGTATAATTGCATCCTTTGGAATGCATGTTGAACCTATAGCTGAAAAAAAAGTAACATAAAGCTTAAAAAAAACAGTTCAGGCTTGTCATTCCTTTGAAATTCATCTGCAACACTCTTTATCATATGAACATGTATTTATAAAATGTTTGTGATAGGAATGCAGTGTACTAGAATGTTCAACAGCCGGTTACATCACACTGCAATTCGCTTACTGCACTAAAATATGCGCTACTCTCCTTTACACTACACTGTCTACACTAAACCGATTTAAAATGCAATTCTATACACTACACCGTTACGAACAACTTACTACACTACTTCACTTGATATTAACCACTCTATACTGAGTTATACTTATCTTTACTTACAATCCACATCTACCACATTTAATTTCTTTTCATGCTTGACTAGAAAATCAATGCAAGTTTCCCCTGTTTTATATCAATACAAATATTTTTTCATCACAACTGTAGGTATACTTTTTAATATTGAATCAAAACATTTTACACTGTATCAATGGTACAGTAGGGTACACCATGACATACTTTGAACATCACTGCATTGTACCTGGTACTAATTTCCCTATCAGAACGAGTGCAAAGTAAATGCTCTGCATAACAATAATTTGTATGTTCTGTAAGCAGGGCAACTAAAGCTTGAGTGAAATTGACCACTGGGACGTCGAACCCTGGCCTCACGACAACAGCTCTGAGCCTATACCACTGAACCAAACACGTCTATGGTAACTTATACTATAGACATGTTTGGTTCAGTGGTATAGGAAAGAGTATTTGTCATTCAACTCCGATCGTCTACCCCTGTTATTGGATCTCTGTCTAGTTGTGTACACGCTTTACAAGCGGTATGTGTTTTGTGCCAAAAAGGTATCCTTTTGTCATTGTTTGCACTATTTCCATATAGGGGTCAACAAATGGTGTTGTATTAAGAATAGAAGTAAAGTTATGATTATGACCACCCAAGTGAAATTATGTTCATATATAAGGAAATTTTGGAATACAAAATATAGGCTGCAGCATATCGCAAAACCGTAAATAGAAAAATGTTGTCAAGAGATCTGAAAACGCTACTTCTCGCTGTTTCTCTTTTACAATTGCAATTCTAAAAATCTTACCAATTATAATCGCCAAAACTGCGCTTTAGGCAACTATCACACTAAGACAAGTGATGCAAAGACCCACGCTAGTCAGGTTTTATAATCTTAACCATTTCAATCCCAAAATATGTACATGGCATTTTAATAATAATGATAATAATTATTATTATATATATTTACCTACAAACAGTCTATCTACATCGAGAATAGGAGATAGGTTATGCATTTGTTAGCAATAAGAACAGCAACAGAAGTCCTTTTGAGAATTAAAGAGATAATTTTTTCTCATTTGCCCCCAATTTTCTGTATTACGAACAGAAAGGAGACCACGTTTTACAATATAGGATTGCGTTCCGTTGGAATGGTGTTCTATTCGAATGGTTTTATAATATAGGATTATGTTCTATTCGAATGGCTTTATAACACAGGATTGTGTTCTATTTGAATGGCTTTATAACATAGGATTGTGTTCTGTTCGAATAGTTTTACAATATAGGATTGCTCTCCGTTCGAATGGCTTTATAACATGGGATTGTGTTCTATTGAAATGGTTTTATAATATAGGATTGAGTTTTATTCGAACGGTTCTACAGCATAGTTTTAAAACTTTGACTTCGTTCCTTCAGACGTACCCAAAAAGAAATAATCAGTGTACAACAAATGTCCAGAGAAAACGTAAGTAAGGTGACGTGACGTACTACTGAATGAATTGCGGATTCCTCCCCTTCGTTCATGGCCAGACAGTTCCCTTAGTTGTTTCATATCTTCCTCTGCCACTTGCCCCTATTCATACTTATGATATTACCTAAATAGACTAAGTATGTATCATTTAACGTGATGCATTAGATATTTAACATTGGATATGATAACTGTCCTTGATTGTAGTAATTATATAAGTCAACATTATTATTATAAGAACAATTATTTAAAGACATGGCTTCGTGATAATTGTGCCAATTCTCATATTGGCCAACACTGCCATTGCCAAAATAAACGTCACTGGATCGGTATCCAACAGGAAATCTCTGCTCCCAGGATATACTTCCCAGATTTTCTCGGGTTGAATTTATTATTGTATTATGGTCGGTGAAATTGCCCCCGTTCGCCTTCATGATCTTTTTAAACTTGGATCTCTTATTCTGGAACCATATTTTAACTTGTTGTTGGCTCAGTCCAAGAGCATTGGCCAGTTCAGCTCGCTCGGGAAGAGCTAAATATTGCGTTCGTGTAAATCGTCTGTTGAGTTCCCGTAGTTGGTAACTGCTGTAAATAGTTCTTGGTTTTCTTGATTTTCGTCCTTTGGCATCCAATTTCAAACTTTTTTCGTCGTCAGAGTCATTATCAAATTTATCTGAAGGATAAAATTGAAAATAAACATTAATTAAAGTTTATACTATTTCAAAATGAGTATATAAAACAACGGATTGTACCGCTTGACAATGTAAAACGTGCTTTACATTTGCTGAAACAAGCTTTCAATATAGGTGTTGTAAACATTTGATCTACGAAAAGGGGAGCAAAATTATAACAATCTTGCAACATGTGAATCAGTTCATTTGAAATTTGGATGCAATGAAATAGTTAAAAATCTTTAAAGCACAATTTTTCATCTCGCTGCACACTACCAAGTGTTCAGTTTTCCTAGACTTTCCTCAGCAGCAACAAGCAGAAATAACCTGTGACAATCCGAAGCAAAAAAAAACCAGAATTGCTTCGTAAAGTTCACAAATAATGCTCAAGTAACAAGCAGAGTACACCAATCAAATTTCCATGTCGCAAATACATTCGATTTACCACTGGCTTTTATCCTTGCTAATTAATATTAAATGGTCTTCTATCAAATTTACTTTGACCGAAAGAATAAATTTTTTTCGAGAGAAGCTGATATCAAATCTTAATATATGCTTCACGGTTAGTTTCTGGACTACCTCTCTTTTCAATGTCCAGTTTCATTTTCAAGGACGTTGATGCCGATAAAACATTTTGAGAAATTGGTGCATTCTGATACCTCTCTGTGAAAACGGATAGATACTTTTTAGTACAAAGCGGATTGCATCATGAAATTAAGCCTTGTTCAACAACTTCATACAATTCAGAGAATTCCAGTCTAAACATACAATCAGCACGAATGATGGGCCAATTAAAAAATTGTTGTTGATTTACAAATTTTCATCACCGCGATGAGTTTATCTCAATCACAGTACTTTAAAGCAAGTTTGTTTATATCTTAATCAAAACATTTGGCTCATCAAAGGCATTTTACTTTCTCCTTTATTGCGACTAGACAGCTGGATTGCCTCTTGCTATGGTATTTAAATACTTAATTCTCTCTGGCCCAATATGATCTTCGTGGCAATGACAATAAGTAAATTGGTACAATATAGACAAACTTTAGATCTGGGTTTAACATCATGATAAAGTTAAATCATATGAACGTTTTGGGCATCAGCACACTTGAAGTAAATACTTTTCAAACCAGAAATCGGTAACAATTTCTTAAAGGTGAAAACCATTTGACTTATGAAAAAACCTACAAGTGTCATTCACACTTATATTTTAGTACTGACTTTGTGACATACTTTCATGGCTTAAGAATGTTTCCAGTATTAAGTTAAACGCACAAGGAATATCAAAAGATAAGAAGCTATACTCTAGAGTGAGACAGCATGCACGACGAGATGACACAATTTAGTGAGGTTAACGGACACTTACTGATAACAACATAATACATCAGACGCCTAAGGTTTAAACCTCAACTGATAAAGAGGACTCAAACTTACCACATTGTGTATAAAGCATGAAAAGGTAAGGCAAAGCATAATTATCCGATTCTGTTCAAATGCGACACGAGTCCCACATCAGTAATTAAGAAAGATGGATGTGAGACTTACGCTAATTGAAAACAACAATTAACGTGTATCAGATCGAATTTAAAATATCCTGTTAATGCAAACTTTGAATTTCCTGTAAGAAAATCTTGTATCTATTATACAAAAGTAAATCTCGCTTGTATATGGTTACAACATCATGAGAAATAAGGGAAATATAAATTTAACTTCAACCAAAAATAATAAAAGTTTTTTTAATTTCAGCATTTAATATACGTAATCCGATTGTACAACTTTTCGTTAAAGATGACTTTCGTTTCGTTTATTCGAATTTCTATTTTAAAACTTGATTATCACTCTCAGAGATGCTAGGAAAATTCTGTTAAGCGAAACTCAAAGAAAATGCTTTTGTTCAACTGTTCCTAAGTTGTATTGATCACTTCACTTGCATGTTAAATGCGAAGAAATTAAGTTAAACTATTGCCAAATTACATGTTTGATTAGTCAACAGGAGACAAACAGAAACTAACTTCATTTAAGTTAATTAGGGTTCATTTTCCAGAAATGAGAGGTGTATAACATCATGCATATTCAAGTGAACACTACACAGTCAACAGTCCTAGTTCCTAAAAGAATCACGTAAGAATCTCTAGGGATTCACACTTGTTGCATCAACTAAAGAGTTGATCAAAGCAGACACCGAGGTGCACAAATAAACACAACACGAATAGACTTAAGCATGGCTTACCTTCATATTTTTCGTCAGATCCGGCAGAATCTGGTGTAACGCAAGGACTCTTCGGCAACTTGGTAATGTTCGGAATCGTTTTCAGTGGAGGTGGTGGCCCATGATTTAATTCAATGAATTGTTGAGAGCGAATATATTGCTGCCTTCCTGGAATCTGCAATCCAGGTCCAGCATGTGCCAGTTCCATATCAAGCAGACTTTTTTTAACTAACGATAGCAGAACTTGTTGGACAGTGTTGATGAGTTTTAAATCGTACCGCCACTACCTGCGTTTTTCAGGATTCAACCAAGTTGGCTACTCAGCAGCTCCGATTTATACAGCACCAAATGCTGCGTAGACAATGTGACCAAGGGAACTCGCCTATTGGATGGCAGATGTTCAACGGTAACCTCGTTTCCATGATGGTGAGAAATTATATACAGCAACTCAAAGAAGTCATGTTTGTGATTGTATTGTAAGCAAACCTCTTAAGCGTCATGTATGTGAATGCCCTAAGAAATTAGGACAAAAGATCAATTCTCTCTTGTTGTGTCAACGACCCCACGCTCCGATTAACATGATAATACCTTTGGCGTTACTACCTAGTTTCAGATATTCGCTGCAAACCAAACGATGCAGAAGAAGTCTGCTGGTGAATGACACAAGAAGAATGCATAAAACTGATTAAAGTTGTACTATCTTGTTGTACACTTAACGATTAGTCTCCAATGTATAAAGATATACGGGTAAAATACCCAGTTCTCCTAAATAGTCAGTTTTGTGACACTACTTTCTTATCATTTGCTAAAATCTAAAAGCGGTGGCAATAGCGTTCAAAATTCACATTTTGCAAACTGTTCTATGAGATGCAAAGGTTATTTAATTTGTCCGTTCTGTATTTCAGATAATCTCACTTTACTTTAAACTTGTCATTGTATGCAAAGTTTGTGTTTGTTGCTATATGAAGCCAAGTTATTTTTCGGTCGTAAAAATTTAGTGAAATCTGGCGCACTTCCATTTTTTCCCTTAACTGTCGGAGAGGACAACCAGGAGGAATTGTGCTACACCCTTGAGCTGCGTTAGTTTAGACAGTGCATCTAATTCCGATAAAAATGTTGCTTGTACAGCTTAAAAGCATCTTGCCAGTTTACAAAGAGCAAAGTATTTTTCATCATTTATTTGCCATGGCTGTCCTCAGTGCTGCTTCCTGAGTTGTCCTAATTTGAGATATGGGGACTATATGGAAATGTTGTGGGTTGCAACGGATTAAAATGCTTTCGTAACTTTTGTACCGAGTTACTCGTCAAAACAAGACTTGATGAATTGCATCCTAAGTATAGTATCCTGAGATGAATACCGGTAGTACTGGACATTAAGATATTTAAGTTGAAGATATGTGACTTAATAACACGTTGTCATCCTCAGAAATAAATAAAATCTGAAATCATTCAATAATCTTTAACCACTAGGGAATATCTCTACCGTAATCGTCGTTTGTACCCAAACAGAACAAAATCTAATATCAATATGCAGTGCACATGGGCTACTATTTTGTCTGGTGACTGTCCGGCATTTTAAGGTAATTATTTTAGTACACTGCGATAGCTGATTCATAGAAGATTCTATACTTCATTATTGAGTGTAGAGACTGAAAATGTCGATGCAACTGACCGAAAATGTTTATGTGTAGAAGTGAACAAATTGGTTGCGCCCATTTGAGATTATTCAAACTCATAAAATGCGGAGTTCAGTGGTTTGTTTGGTTAGAAATACATTCTCTCATTCTACGTAGGTTGTTGTCGTGTTATTAAAGTACTATTGTAGGCCTATTAATTTTATACAGGAGCTTGTTAACACCATAATGATGCTGATTTCAGTGTACAATGTGCAACATACTAGTTCTAATTTCCGTCTTCTTTACAGTTATCATAGTACGTTTCCTGATCAAATTTGTTTACATTTGTCTGATAATTAGTGCCTTATTTACAGCGATACTTTAAAAATTTACAGTTCAATGTAATCAGAAATAAACACAGGTATAATAACAAGCAAGCAACATAACCTAATATTCCATCATTTCCTTTCTGCTTTTATCTCTGTTGCATTCGAACAAGATCAAGTCACAATGGTACTTACTGAAAAGAACTTTGTTTGGGAATGTTTAGGGTGGGGATCGTTCCGTTGTTTAAATCTTTATATGCTGCCTTCACTGAGAGCACCTTCAACAAATTAGTCCCATAGTTATCTAACCGTCAAAGCAAATTACGATTAAAATCGTTGTATTCTGTCTTAGACTATATTTGCTATATTAACTTAATTTGAATAGAGTCTTTTCATGTGCCGACTGTACCTCGTACATAGCCGGTGTTCATCAGCAATGGAGTTCACCCAGGTCTTTTTATAACAGATTAAATGTCTTCCTGTAGAATAAGTGAGTTTTTTCCGCCACTATTTTCACTAACAGTGGAGATGATGCTTGTACGGGTCAAATCACCAATGTTGTAGGCCGATGTCTCTTCATAGATGATGCGATTACGGTGTCATCTTAAATGCTGCGAGTTTGAGTCTCATCCTAGATGTTGCAAGTACGAGTCTTATCATAGATGTTAGAAGCATGGGTTTCATCGTAGATTCTTTATTCTTAAAGGCCTCGTAGCAGATGTGCAGTTGAGGGTCACCTTATATGTGTTTGAAAAGCGGGTCTTCTAGTAAATGCTGTCTCAAGGGCACTGGTCTCAAGACGGATTTTGAGTGCAACCGTCTCATAGTACATGCTGCAAGGTATGGTGATGTAATATGTGATTTCATGAGACAAGCTGGAAATAAGCTACTTTTGGTAGCGCGCGTTTTTATCTTTCGTGATTTCTGCTAATGAACCTCTTTTAATTTTAAAGGAGTGAAAAATTGCGGGAGTTGAATTTTGAGTACAACTATAATGCAAAAACTATTTTATACTAAAGATGGAGTTTACGCATTACAGTGAATGTCGTTTTTGTATCAGCAAATGTAAGAATGTGGTCAGTCAAAGTACTATTATGATGGTAACAAATTAATTTAAAATGATATAAGAGTACCAAACGCTTTTTACTGGAGAAAAATCTCTGTCCAGCTTTTTGAAGACAACCACAAAATAATCTATAAAACGGTTGGAAGTGAGGAAATTGGAATATGCAATTGATCTTGTTGCAGTATTGCAGAAATAAGACCATAAAACTTCTTATGACATGTTTTTGTTGTAAACGTATCCTTTCTTCTTCTGCGTTTAAGCAGAAATACCAAAGTACAAATTATAAGATATTTTGTCCAAAAAGGTAGAAAATTTTAATGAAAAATTTTACTATTCGAAGTAGGAATCCATGGTGAATTCAAAACATTTTCTTCCTGTGGTGGCGCTGGTGACATGAACTTTTGCTAAGTCTTGTAAACAAATCGGAGAACAATATAGACGACGAAAATCATCCTCAGTTTCATGTTAGTTCCATCATATTCTGATAATTAATTTCTATTTGATAAATCCAAGTAAGTTTAACGCAGATGTAACATACTCACCTGGAATTGTCAAATGGATGTAACTCATTACAAAGTTAACTGCGATTTTTGTCACCTACTAGTAATTAATCGGAACACTGTTATATCTATGTCAAACCAAATAGAAAGTGATTGTTAAAAGATTATGGAACTGACATGAAATCGAGGATGATTTTCTTCGTCTATCTTGCACTCCGATTTTTAATAAGACAACTATTCCCACCTAATTGTACTATTGTATACAACATTTGAAAAAAATACCTATTAACAAGTGACTTTCTTAGCTTAACGTATCAGCTGCAAACCTACAAGATCGCCACATGAAACATATTGATAACTACAAAAACATTATTTATGTGATCATCTTCTTTTAGAAACCACGAAATAAAAGAGACACAGTTACAATGCTTGCCTATCGCGTTTGGAAATACGTGTGCAATTTAGTCGAGTTCAAGTGTTCTCTCTCTTCTCCTGTAACATATTTGTATCTTTCACAATACTTTTAAATCAAAACAGGAGTATATTCAATTTTACAAGAAACAGTTCAATAGTCAATGCGCAAGCAATGCTATAATTACGTTTAATTTAGGAAGAAAATGAGTGACAAGTCGCCAATCTTACCCTGTGAATGGGCTCAGGTTTCTCACTTGTCTATTGTTGCTATGTCAACTTCGAAACAATGCAATGTATTGGAAACCACGATGGGGAAGAACTAATTAGCAGAAAACCAGCATTATGTTCACATCTAAACAATAAGATGCTAATTGGTTTTAACGCAACTTGTCTATCGCCTGGGAATTATTTATCTGACAACATAAGGAGCAAATTTGTGCTGAAGG
This sequence comes from Chironex yamaguchii, assembly GCA_024741275.1. Classification (NCBI taxonomy): domain Eukaryota; kingdom Metazoa; phylum Cnidaria; class Cubozoa; order Chirodropida; family Chirodropidae; genus Chironex; species Chironex yamaguchii. The sequence continues at coordinate 24,747 of JANTCA010033536.1, read as the reverse complement.
AACGATAAGGGAACAAGAGAATTTTAAATCCTGGACATTTTACTGTTTATGTCTCATGTTGACCTGGGCATGGCCTACGACAGTGTTTACGATAAATGGAAGCCAACATCAGCTGTACTAATCTCTAGTTTGCATCAAAATGTTCAAAATGACGAAATCAGAAAACAAGGCGAACTTCCGGAAACAATAATCAACAACGGGATTAAACAAACAATTGAGTAAACATTTTCAAAATTGATTTCATATCGTGAGAAAAGTAGCAACGGCCTTGGCCTAGGATAAAACTTTTGGAGAACACATGTTATAATGTGGAAGAGTGACTGAAATTGATTATTATGAAAGAGATATCATTTATGTAACGGTAAACGAAACCCAGCAATGAACGTCTAATCGTTTTTTATCGGATTTTTTCTCAGTTGATACTAGTTGAAAGACAGGCATCATTATCCAAACATATGTAAATTAGAAATGTTTATAGTTGCTCAGATACAACTTTCCAAAAGATGAATTGTAAAACAAACAGTTATGCATTAGACCAAATGAGATTAAACATTGATGAACAAATTCGCAATACGATACGCTAATTAGAATCAATGTGTTTGGTTACATATGTAATCAAAAGTAGCTCAACTTTTTAAGATATTGAAATGCTCAAAATATCTGTTTAATTTATTGCTAGGTTCAACATAACCCCAAAACTGAATCACACGTTATCGAAACCCTTCGTGAATTGTGAAAGCATCCACTCTCCTACCTAAAGATACTATCTGTAATATCGATTTGTCATGGCATATTTCTTATTACGTTTTCAGGCTGCTTTACAAATTGCATGTGTAGGATGACGATCTCTTCGCAGAACATAATTACTTACAACAGCCCAAAACTATCACCTAAGATTTGGGCAATAGAAAAAGCTGTGAGTATGAGAACTTATCTCCATTGAAATGTCTGTAGCCACGCTCTTTAAAAAGCAGGCTATCCCCCTTTGATATACATTTGGTGTTATAAGCATAGCTACAGTAAAGCAAAAACATGAGAGGCTGACATGGTATGAAAGCCGTACGAAATCAATTTTACTGCACATTGTCGCGAATATCATGGAAATTTGGACTTCTGCATACATCTATGAAGAAATAATTCAGTCTTTGCGGTTTTAAACTATTACCTATTGACTGAACTTCTGATATGGAATATAATGTATCATAACTTGGTTTGTTTGAACGAATTGTCTGGCCTTACAGCTTAATGCTGATTGCATTAACCCATCAATCAGTCTGTCAGAGCCCGTTTGAAAAACCAGTTATTCCAAAATAAACAGCCCAAATTAAATCGACAAAATCAACTCATTATCAATTTCTTAGTTGTATTAACAGAAAGTAAATTGATGATTACGTAATTCAAGCTAAATAATGGTTGAAAATATAACGTTGAATCATAAACAGATTGCTAGTAAGATAAAATCAACTCTCTACGTTTTAAAACTACTTCTACACTATAAGAATGATTGATGCAAAGATTTTCGACGCATGGTCCTTATATCTAATGTTTGTAATAACTTATTTTCTTCATCTCTTATGCAGTATAGTCAAGTCTATAAAGTCCACCAGAGTTTTTGCTGAGAGCTAAGAAAGCAACGATGTGTTTCCAAAGTCTTGTTGAGTAGGAAGTTATACAGCCCGATATCTGGGTGTCATACTTGTGTAATTGATGGTACATCACAACATTTTAAGTACAATTGATATCTATAAAAATTTTCGTCTAAGACTGATCACATAGATTCTTCAGAACACAGTAACAGAAATCACAGCAGAATTTGTAATGTAAGGTAGGATCGCAAATTAATCAATAAGAAATCAACGAACCAAGTATTGGGCGAGGAAAGACAAAGAAACTACATTTTGGACTTTTGGAAGTACAGAATGATTTTTACTAAAATATTATTTCTCTGATGAAATCTGCATTTTTAGTTCTGGAATTTGTCAAGGACTCCTCTATTGTGGATGTGATGTTCAAGGATCTTTGTTCGTCTTTCTCTGATGCAATGCCATTATGTATGGGTGCTCGAGTAGTAGTTTTCCAAGTCTTAGAAGTCCCTCTTCAAATCACAAAGTTCTTGATGTCATTTTGACAAAATCTAGACCGTTAAAAGTTTCATCAATGATTAATTTACCCTTTTTGCTTTAACGTTTACTCTTGCTGTTAGAGCATTTGTAGTAAACATTGCAAAGAAGCTTTGATTGAACAAATAAACTCCTGTGCTTGATAGAAGGTCTCCAGCGGTAGACATCACTGTCTAGAATACGTTTTACTAATTTGATGTCAGGATTTCAAACACCAGTTTATTCGAAATATACACAAGCCTCGACATACTGTATTATCTATTATCTTTTATCTCAACAAACACATGTACTTTGAGATATTTGAGGGGAGTATTACTACAATAGCTTTACTAACGGGCTCGAAGTTGCAGTGATATCAGAGTTAAAAGCCAACACTCAAACCTCCGTGCCGTCACGGAACAAAGATCAGTCAGTCTGTCTGTCTGTCTGTTCGTCTGTCTATTTCTGTATATATGCAAATATTAAAGAATGGTGTATTTGGAAGTCATAATTATGTATAAGTAACATATGTAATATATTTTTGAGTTACATATAGAAATTTAAGCGATTTAGGTAAGATGCTAATGCTCACGAGAACGGTACGTCTATTGTCAATCTAATATGTTGATATATAGCCGGTTGTATACCTACACGTAATTCAAGAAAAACATTCATTTGCTTTGTTTGTGTTTTCAAACTGTTCATACTCAACAATTTTAAATTAGAAAATTTCTAGTTTTTATTTTAGCAAGCAAAGTTGTCAATCTCTCGCTTAAATATTGCCTTTCCTCATCTTCTGCTTTAAAACTAACGATCCAGCACAGAGTATTTATCAGAAATTGAGAACTGTAAATGAACTCTTAGTTTTGTGAATACGACAGATGCAATGTAAGCTGGAAATGGTGAGTTTATTGACTTTCTAATTTCATTAAACTTTTTGAAAAACATCCCGAATAGCGAGTTACAAGTCAAGATATAAATCGTGTCTTTAGTCTGACAGCAGTAATCAGTTATAGAATAAAAGATTACAAAGACCAGTCATTAAATTGTTTATAGATTCAACGTCTTGATATGTCATGTAGAATACAAACATAGTTTGCAAGGCCAAGCATGACGTGTTTCTAACAAGACATAGTACGTCATGCTTCTTGTAGTTTCATTCATTTATTTTTACATAGAAATGTCTGTACAACCAACATTTACGTCATAATTCAGACAGCAAGTGATCATTTACCTAAGTAGAATTTGATAGGTCCTAGTAAATATCAAACGTCAGATACACGGTAATAACTTCTTCAGATCCCTCCCTTCTATATTTATGCAATAGCTTTCTTGGTGACAAATTAATATTATAAATTATTGTTTCAAAATGGTGACAATGGACAAATCTAAAACTTTGATAAAAACGCTTGTTTTATTTCGTTCATCTAAATCATGTTGCCAACACAGTGCTTATCATAATGACCAGAACATTTTGATAAGTAAACGAGACTCTTGTTATTAAGTTAATCGGATTACAGCTTTCTTCATCGACACATTTCTTCCAAAACTTTCTTAGAAACTTCAGAAATACATGTTTGAGCAGATAATATTTGCTTTGTTTTGGAAAGGACGTTGGTGCAGAGAGGAATTGTGTGAAGCAGAATGTTTCACAGTATTACTTATAAAACTAATTTAAGTAACATGAGATATGTAGTTCGATACTTTTTATCGTGTCCGCCATTTTGATAATGATATAGCATCCGAACCTCAGGGCAGAATAGGTTGAAAAGTCGTAGTCTTTTTTTAAGATGAAACAGCTAAACATGTCCTCTCCATTTGAGCAAATTAGTTTTACAGATTCACGTTTAGAGGGTAAACTCACACACAAATACTGTAATAGATCACATTATTGAGTGTTCCAATTCCCACGCAAATGTTCCCCACGAGACTAAATTCATTAGGCCAACAAGAAACTAGGTCTTTCAAAGGTATTAAATTTTTTAGTTAGCCGTCGCTTGAAATATTGTTCATTTGTGTTTCCTTCTATTGCTTTCATTTTTACCTCTGACGTCGGCTTTAAAAGCGGACTGTTGTAATTATTTCGCTAGGAGATGTAAAGATTTGCATGGGGATTTTCTGTTCCTGGTCATATATTTTGCTCTTTTCCCTAGTGACGTGGATTTTAGTCCACATCAGTGTATTCCTGCAGCGGTACCTCTGTCGTGCTAAACCTAATAATAATTAAAATCATGTGAAAAGACAACAGTCTCAGAACAACATGAGAAATTTCTCGTTCCAACCATACCCAAAGATGAGTATCCATGTACTCAAGTGGAAGTGACGTGAACTACCAACTTCTTGTAGATCAGAGAAAATTCTATTCACTAATACAACACATCAATAAGGTACAGAAAATCACAACTCCTTGCTACACAAAATGTGCCTTAACTCTACTGTTGTAGGTGGAATATCAAGGAATGTCGGTACGTCTGATGGGAAGTACAGATACGACACACTACTATAGATAATGTCTCAGACATTCTTACATTATCATACATCCTGATCTATAGGTCAAGGCAAGACAAGGAAAACGTTTGGCAAAATGATTGAGTTTGTTATCTCAGCTTTTCAATGACTGTGGATGCTTTCACATTCCAAACTAGTCCTTGACTGCGTAAACGAGGTACTGAAATGATGTTTAGATGCCATATCGCATAGCAGTCAACACTGACCATGGCGCCAAGGATTCTTCTGAAATAGCAATTTACGCATTCACTGCAAATAAAAGAAAACACAAGCTTTTCTATACTTTTATTGTTCCTCGCAGTGTGTGCGAAGGAAACACAAGAGTAGAAATAAGTCCACGTAACCAACATGTGACCTTAAATTTTGCACACTTTTGTCGAAGTTGGGAAGGTGAAAGTAAAGCAACCGTTTGCTTGCAAAAGACGGAGTTCGGTATTAGATATGTTGTTTACAACAACGTACAATTTGTTAAACGGAGTAAACAATAATAATTGCACTGTTAACACTCACCCAAGTAGAAAAATAAGGTGGATTTTAGACAAAGTAGTATTGAAAATTAATAACTTATTTCTTGTTTGTTTATAGAAAAGACAGCATAACCAGTAATCAAATTGCTTTTAATGTTTTTCTTTGTCAATTCAGACGACAGTATCGCAGACATCTGAGTAGCTAATTTACGGCAATTGTTTATGTTCACAGGACATCGGCGGTAGCGTAGATCCCTATTTATAGTTTAGTTGTTATTGTTTTTATACATCTATCAAGGTCATTAGTAACCAATTGTATCACTGGTAAACAAAATTAGCATCCAGGACATGTTGTTGTTTGGAAGAAACTATCACAGAAAAGAAATACAAAATACAGATATGAAAACAATACAAAATACGATATGTTTTGACCACCTGGGATCAAGTCAACTAAAACACAGGAAAGGAGGTGTCACATCACCTGATTGAATAAAATAAATAAAGCAGAAAATTGTTAGCATCTAGGATAGACAGAGAAGGACGAAAAAATGGATATTTTGCCTTTTGTGCTGAGCCAAACATCTCTATAGGATAGGTGGAAAGACTATAGCCCTTCAACCCCCGATCGTGCACCCCTGTGATTGGGTGTCTGTCTATTCATGTGGAAACTTTACGAGCGAGATATGTTTTGTATCTATGAGGCATCTTTTTATCGCCGTTTGTACTAGTTCCATACAGACATCGACAGGGTGGATTTGTGTTAAGAATAGAAGTAAATTTATGATTATGACCACCGAAGCGTCAAATCTGGAAAACAATTAAAGGGTGGCAAAAAAAATTATGTTGATAAATAAGGAAAGTTTTGGAATACAAAATATTGTCTGCCGCATATCGCAAATCCGTAATTTGAAAAATGCTGTCGAGAGATCTGAAAACTCTACTTCTCTCTATTAGAATTGCTACTGTATTACAATTGCGATTCTAAAAATTCTAGCAATGAAAATCGCCTGTCGTCTACCCTTGCTATTGTGTTATCTTTTTTTGTATAAGCTGCAACTAATTATTTAATTAACTACTTCCTTGTCTACTCACGTATATACATATATAATTACTTGATTAATTACTTTCGTATTTACTTATTACATATTTTGTATTTTGATTACTTATGTACGTGCTTACTTTTATTACTAGCTTACATAGTCGGGTGGTCTTTTGTCGGTACTTATAAAATCTGAAACTCGCGTCTTTATTTGCTGTCTCGAACTCTAGAAAACTGAATTGCTTCGCACAAGCAAATGACAATTGTTCTTTAGCAGATGTGGACAAAGGACACTTGATCTTAGCTCTGAAGCCCTAAAGCATTTTATACATATTTAAAAGATCTCTCCAAACAAACAACTTTCAGTGTATTCAGTATCAAAAGAATGCTTTTTGGTATTCTGAAGTTCTACAGGTCCGGGAACATTAGAAAAGTCTGACACGCTGACACCACGTTTTTGGGAGAAGTTTTGTATTCGTAGCAAAGTCTCATGATATAGTAAGCAATAGATTAATTTACTAAGGTATAGTCTTAATGGACATGGAGGATTACTTCTGAAGAAGTAATTTCTATTGTAACAATAGAAAGAAACAAGCAATAAGCGAAAAATGATAGAAAAAGTGTGCAGCTGTGTCTGACTCCTGGCAGCAAAATGAATAATCGCAACGGGACTACGTTTAACCGTGTAACCTATTACATTTTACCTTTCGTAACAGATACGCGACAAATGAGAATTTAGTTAAAAACAATAACACTTGCAATGAGACCTTGTTATTACATTTTATACAAACTATTACGGGTAGTCCTTTGTCTTACAACTTTTTCATCGTGAATTATAATAAAAATGGCTAAGTTACAAAATCCAATTATAGTTTTGCTACTAAGCGATAATTACTGTCTATGTAGCTGTATAGTCTGTTTCTCTGGCCTCTACAATTACCATCTTTTTTTTCATCATGATAGCTCTGATTCGAAATCTGCCAATCATATAGACTAAAATCATATCACCTCGGCAGCGTCTTCGAGTGAGCATCTCTTTGGATTATTTAAAAAAAACGCAATATTTTTAGTGTGGAAAGAGCTTTAAGCGTGGACGAATAGGATTGGTCTGGGTACGACATAGTTAGTACGTTGTGAGATTGCAGTGGTTGATTAAAGGAAAATTTCTTTTGTCAAGATTATGTAGATTAATCGAAGGCAACCAGTTGTCAATAACGGTTTACGACACGTATCTTTAGAGTATCGATTTTTTTAGCAAAATACCGTATCATGACTATATTTGCCTCTGATTAATTGTTTTTCCTCACAAAATATGAGCTTTTTTGGCAGCATACTCATTACCGAGCGTAGCTGATTCTCAATGCCAGGGTTAGGGAATTAAACTAGGAAGTGTGCTCTTTGCAAAAGTTGGCTCCCTTTACCTTCTCTCACCAATGGTATTTTGTTTGTGGTGACACGGATTCGAACTCGCAACCACTGACTTGCAAGATCGTCGTCTTATCCACTATACCATGGTGGCTCGAAAAATAAAAGGTTAGCAACCTCTTATTATGAAAGAAAATGTTTCTTACGCAAAACACATGCCGCTTGTCATCATATTCACCGATATATACGCCCAATTAAATGAGTGGACGATCGTGGTTGAATGACTTATACTCTTCTAACATTTCCCACTTATCTATGTAGTCAAAAGGAGCCGATTTGTAATCGTGAGACAGCCTGTTCGACGCTTCCGTGGTCAGAATATTAACTTCACTCTTGCTTTTTAAGGAAAAATCTAATAACCTAATCCTGTAAGAAAAGTATTTGTATTCACGTAAGTAAAACACATAAACATAAGAAACTAAGGGCATGTCTGCCAAGAACAAATACACGTTAATAGCAATAGCAGCAAGTTTGTTTTCGAAGTTTAGGACATCATAGAGCAAATAAAATCAATCAACTTAGCAAAGTTTCTTGTTTCTTGTCAGATCAATGTCCATACCGACACAATCTTCTTACTTATTTTAATTAACAAAAGCCCAATCCTTTTATCAGTACATAGTACGGCAATATACAGAATTGAGGATGGTCTTAACTTTGATCAAGGGTAACGAATGCAAGTATCGAGGTATAACACCATATGCATAACTCAGCATTATTATTCTTCATTTCCATGCCCGAGGAGGCCGTGGGTGCACGCACTTCTGCATATCAACCAGCCATTGATATAATAACTCAGCATTTAAAAGTGTCTGCTACAAATGACACGCTGATTGTCTAAAAAATGTCAGGACTGCTTACTAATGTCTGATAATAAGAAGTTACAAATTTTAAAAAGACATTGGTGGTTTTAAAGTTAATGAGGATAGTTGACGAAGCTATGACGATGTAGTGGTCTATGACTAGATCGATAACGGCGGCATAGTTCATGACGACACGGGTAAGAGTAGCATGGTTTGAGACGTATTAACGATGTGACACGGAAGGCGGCGAGAGTGAAGATGTCTTTTTCTGACTACTATGTATTACCTACGAAGACAGCACTCATATACATCACAGACTTGTACAATTATAAAAGAATTTAGACATTTACTTGAATAGAGTCCTTTCATTTTCGAGTTTTAAAAATTCTCCTATTAATTTTTTTGTTTCAAAGTACCACCTATTTGGGCACTATGTTCCTTCATTGGACTTGCACAAACAATCTTTTACTAGTATGCCATAATTCATTTGATTTTTTCGTATTAATTATACTTTCAGTCTCAGATCTCTTCAACTATAACAACCAGCACAGATTTTCCTTTTGTTTTGGAGTCCAACTAAAATTTTGCAGCTCAAAAAGTAATGAATGGATTGCTTAATTTCCCTGATGAATGGCAAAATTACAAGATTACAAAGACATCAAAAACACAGGCTAAATGACATACAAACTTTGGTTGATAGTTTATGTTTCATTACTAAAATGTGTGCCATGTATCATAACAAAAGACTAAGTTAAAATCAATAAAACAATAACAAATAAAGAAATATTATATAAGTTTCAGACAAAAAATTTACATTGTCCGTCATGACATTATTAAAATTAGAATATGGTTGGTAATAAAGGTAATAAACACGTTGATAATTCTTATAGCGAGAGACTTCCAATTGACTTCCTTCGTTGACGCGAAGACGACATTAGCAAAAATGAAACGGAACTGTCTACATAAAGGATGCAACGTGAGAATGTTTCTGCTTGTTCCCATGAAGTAGATATGGTGGAAATCATTTACTCAGAAAGTCATTGTACTCATAATGTGCTAATATCAAATAATTTCCTGTAAGTTCACCAATTTCTAATATCAAAGTTTCAGTTGATTTATCTTTGTTTTTATCATACCTAATAATGATACCTGTAATGAAGTTAATCAAATAGATTTTCATATTTGGGTTACTATTTGTTAAATTTGATATCATTTGAATAAAGCAGCTACCTCATTTTAATAATGTTGAAGAAATCGGGGGATTGTAACATTGATTTCAGGGAATCTCACAAAAAAGGGATCGCGACAAACTTCACATCACAAACGTGCTTCGTGTTTCTGATGTGTTTCCATGAAGAGAGAAAAAGTCTGTTCCATCTTACTACCCATCCTACTAATCAATTTTTGCATAAGAATCAACTTCAAGTTTCTATGAACAGGCTAGTTACTTAGAGATTTGCTTTAATTGCTAACTGACCCGTAGAAATCCACATGGCGTTTAAGGTACTGCCAATTGATAGATACAACTAACTCAAGGTTTAATTCATCGTGTCAATGTTCTCAAGGCAGATGATTACTATAGATCTTAAGGAACACCTGCCAAACACATTCATTAGATTGTTTAACTTCAAGAAGCACTAAGCTTTATGGCTCATTGATAGATCATGTTTAGCTTAACTAAGCTTGTCATTACGTCTGAATAAAGACAGATCAGCGTAATGCTTGTGAGCTGAATAAACACCATAAATCGATTGGCAAACTACAAGAGAATACTTCTTGTTTATCATCTCATAAGTCTTTCTTGTGCGCATTGATTAACTTACAAGTACTACTTTTTAAAATAGTTTAACAAAGTCTTTGAAAAGTAATATACACATTATATGATTTACAAAATCACATTGACAACTGTTATTCAACAGCTTGGAATTATGACTTATGAGAGTTTGCTACTAATAAGTTTGCTATGGACTCCAAACAAAGAATTTTCTTCCACTGTGGGCGTCAAATGCGTGTTAGCAGCTTTCTCCTCCTTTAACAGTTTATAAAGTTTATTTTATACTATTTGTGGTTGGCAACGAAAACTGCAGAGTGAGCAATGCTGTGTGTAGATTAAAGAATTATAGCCCGCAAAGGTTTTGTTTCCATAAATACACAGAGCCAAATTCAGAATTTTAATACATAGCTTATGTTAAAACCAAAAGCTTTTAAGGCATATACTTTGGGGTCATGTGCTCTGATCCTGACAGAGTTATATTTGTTTGCGTCGAGGAAACAAGGATTTAATGCTGATAGTGTAACATAGTGGAAGAAAATATAATCTTAAGAGGGAGTTTTTCGTACTCGTTAGTGGTTCTTTCTATCCATTTTATCTACTGATTCAGGAGATACAGGATCATTCAAGAGCTACATGGTGAATGATATCTATTTGAATCAGTAGAAGAGCACCGGGGCTTGAGGCGTGTGTTTGAGAAACTGCCATTTTATTAAGCTGTCACGAGTTCAAATAAACTATGTACTATGGAATAGCGCTGCTGTTTTTTCTTGTCTGACTGTCTTTCCGTCTGTCTACCTCTGTCCGGGTTTGCCAATCGCAATACCATCTGTGTATTACGAGAAAAAGGTTAATAATATGATGTCTATTGATTCAAGAATGGTAACCCACACAGCTGAATCGCCGACGCAGATAGGAGTTTGAAGTTTCCTAGATTAAGTATTGAAAGTTAAAAGGTACTTACACCTTCCTGTTTTGAAATACACCATATGGTCCAGTCAGTGGACATCAGATTAGACGCTTATATCAACAGATGCTATATTCTCACTCTCCTGTCTTCTGTGTTTCTCTGGTCTGTCACCAGGCCACTGATAACAAGAGACATCATCCTTTTGCTTCACAGGCTCAAATGTAACAGACTGCAAAATATCCTTTATTGTTGAAATAAGCTGTTAATTAGTTCGAAGGTAAGTCTGTCTGTTTTGGTGTAACATGTCTCATGACGGCATCGTTTCTAATTTATGATACCATTAAATCTTCGCACATACAAGCTGATAATTTGGCAAAACTGACGAGAGAATGAATGTAAAATAACAGATCTAATGACACTTAATTATCAAGTAATAAAAGGTTTTCAACCATTAATGACATGACTTGACACCTTGAAACAAAAATGATCAAGACATTACCACGCCTTTTAAATATAAAAATATCATACTTTCTTTATCTTGAGTACTTTCTAAACGAAGTACTTTACAGAAAGAATTGAAAAAGGCTCTTTCTTGTTGTTTCAAGCAACCAACGTGTAAGTAGGTATAAGCTCAATTCCAATGGCTCGTGTTGGGCATTTCCCTGTTTGTAAATCGAAAAGATGTACCAAAACAGTGCATTTCTTCTTAAAGGCAAGTTCCTAGAACGAATGCAATGTGAGAATAACAGAGTAAGCAATAAACCTGGACGATGTGAAAAGAATGCAAGTACCATTCTGTTTCCGAAGTTTAGATGGCCTGAGATATCCGTTTAGTTGATGAGAACTGAACTCCAAGAAACCGTATGAAAAAAGTTATTCATTTATTACTTAAGAAACATGTAGTCCAATAAAATGAATTTTTATTGAACTGATTAATTAATTGTCCTAGTTCCGTCTGTGGTCCCTACCGTGTGCCTTTAATGGGTCAGCTAGGTATATAAGTTGGAAGAATTGAAACCCCCCCATTAACTCGACATGCTATTAATTCCCCTAGCGATGTCAAGATAATAGGGGCTCGTTGTACATGGGCAGAACAAGGGAGATCTTAAGCTTGCAGACTTAGTTAAAATATGAATCATGATGAGTATTTAAAAGGATGTGATAAAGGTCAGTACAAAGTGGTGATGTACAGGATGAACGAGCGAGTGACAGGAAAGGCTTGCACTATCGTGAACATTTGCTAATGCCTTATATTCTTTAAACTTAGGTGTAGCATTCATTTCTTCTCTGAAGATGTCGAACGTAATTGACAAAACGATAGGGAAAATGTTTGGTAAATTCATGTCATGTCTCATCTTTCTCTGACAATTATCAGCCTGGTTGTTATAGTTATTAGCTTACTACGTTTTCCACTTGTTATATCTAATGTTATTGTATTAAACGATCCCTACATTTAAATTTCCTAGGAGCAAGAAAATGAAACAATTGTCAGACTCGGAGTCTCGATCAAGTTCATGATTTTCCACTTTCACTTTTCAAAATAATCTTCCATTTTAATTTTCGTGACGTCTTAGAAAACAAGCACAATTTACCTTTCAAAAAGAGTATAAAACCGAAACCAAGAGAAATTTACGAGACAAGGAATTATCAAAAAAGTGCCAGGCGAGTAAAGTTATCGTGCAGTTAGGAAAGCATTAAGCTCGTGAACTGCCTACAAGTGAAATTTTTTCGCCACGTCCTCGATAGAACTGCTGCCTGACAGTTTCTTTGCAAAGTGACACAAACTATGTAAGACATGTCAAAATCTTAACTTCAACCTGAAGGAAGTAACTTCGTACCTTGAAATTTGAGTCAGTCACGTATGTATGAAAATTATGAAGTACTCAAATATATATTTAACGTCTTCCAGGAAAACTTGGAAATCGGGAAAATGTGGTCTCTAGGATTTTTTACCCGAAAATACGTTTGACCCTCATAAATCTCCTGTCTAGTTAAAATATCCTAGTAACATTTCAGTCCGCATAGATACACAGATTAAAAAGTTGTAGTAAAATGTTTCTCTGATCTCACCCCAGAATTGTTTTCACGTTTAGGAAGATCGCCTTGAAAATTTACGACATTGTGCTAAAATCATACTAACAAGCTTTTTTCGTCTGACACTCTTCGATACATGTTTCGTATAGAAAAGGTTGCCATATACATATACTTTCCTTTCTGACGTTTCATACTCTGAGGAGTGTCAGACGAAAAAAGCTTTTAAGTATGATTTTAGCGCAATGTCGCAACTTTACAAGGCGATTTTGAAGTTTTGTACCCCAAAAAGATTGTCTAGGAAGATCTCACCATCCATTTGCAAGGATTGTGTACCTACCATACAAAAAGACTAGTAGTATATGAATTTCTGTGCCCATGCGAAGCTCGGTATGTAGGCCGCTCTTCTCAAAGATTGTTTATGATTTGCTAGTTTCGGCCCATGTTTCGTATAGAAAAGCTTGCCTTGTATCTATACTTTCTTTTCTGATGATTCGTACTTCAAAGGAGAAAAAAGCCTTTAAGTATGTTTTAGCGCAATGTCGCAAATTTTCAAGGCAATTTTAATGCTTCGTACCACAAATAGATTATTGTGTATCTTCACACGTTTTTGAAATTCAGCAATCCTCACTTTCATATCATTGAATATTTCTGGCAGTTATTAATCATATCTTTTCATCTATGTACGTTTATGACATCCAGTAAAGAACACCCCAAGCACACATGAAATTTTACTTCCTAATTTTGCATGCTAAATTCAAGTACAAATTTTTTAGTCGTAAAATATTTTTTGTATTAAGCAGCATTTCAACCAAGAGTAGGCTGAAAAAAGGCTTACATGCTGTTTAAGGTACAACTGAAAATGTTCTGATATGGGATGCGAAGGAGAAAACTTTCAACCAGCATCTTTTCCTCTACAAGTTATTGTACTTTTATGGGAAACAATTCAGTGATAGTTTCTCTGGTATTAGTTAAGAGAAAACGTGATGGCAATGTAACCTTGATATAATTATCACTCATGTTACTAGCTTCGTTTTGGGCTGAATACTTCGAATAATTCAACTCTCAGTCTCGACATTTTTTCTGTCAATGTCGTTGTAAACTTCTGCATTCTTACTAATCATTAGAGCTGGGTGGCAATCGTTATCTCATCATTTGAGACCATAAATAAGAATTATAATTTAACTCAATTTTTTACATTCAAGATGTGATTCTCGCTGGTAAAAGCGGTCAAACACGGGACTCAACACAGAAGACTTAACGTTTCCGTCCAACAACGTCTGCTAAGCACGTGCAACGAAAAAAATGATGCATTTCACTTGGTAAGACTTCAAGAGAAGCGATGGGATTAGTGCTGTCTTTATGAGTTAACTTTCCATATGTTCTTCATCGTGATCTGTCATTGAGATTAATTTCCCATTCTTACTTTTTAAAGCACGACGAGCAAATATTGCGACAGTGGTTATTATAAAGACAAAAATTTTCCACAATTTATTACAATAAATCAATATTGCTGTGAGTATAAATTCACATAGAATTCCAGGACTAACGTATGGGATATGAATCTATTGTGAACTCCTTATGACAGAAGCTGCGCCTAAAAACTTTTGACATGTTCATGGAAGACAGTGAAACGTGGGTACTTGGTCCTATAAATTGAAATTACATCCTCAATGTCGAAATATCATTGATTATGACAACATTCTAGAATGATAGGAGACAAGATTGTACAAAGCTGTCAAAATCAATTGATAGTATTAGCGTTGAAAAAGATGTACACAGACAAATAGAAAGTAAAACAAAATGTAAAAGGCACTTAGAGACTTTATATGTTCGTCCCACACGTGTTGTAGCCAATTCTAACCTACTAACTTTCCAATCGCTTACGGATTTACTTACCAAATCATTCGGTCAGTCAGACAAACACTTAATCACAAGTGAGTCAATTCCTCATTCACTCACTCGTTCAGTCAGTCAACAAGTCAGCCAGCCATTTGGTCAATCGGTCACCCTCTCACTCTCCAGCTCACTGACTTACTCAAGCACTCACTCCAGTGACATCTTGGACGGATTGCATATGGCTAACACAGCTTTCCTCCAGTTTTTCTCTTCTCCCCCGCCATTCCTCAAGAGATCTACGTTCATCCTTCTCTTGTCCCTGTTTATTACATCTTTTCATAGTAAATACTGTCTCCTTTGGCGTCTGCAGCCAGTGCTTAACACTCAGTGTTTGCAATTTCCCATACAGGCGCATGCCTTTTCTTATCCTTGCCACATTTAACCCTCTACTTTCCCGTCTTTTCACAATACCAACACTTATTATAACTTATTTCCCATTGCCTTTTGCCTAAAAATGATTTTATTACCTTTTTAGGACGCTGTGTATTACGTACACGTGCAACCATTGGTATGTATCACACTCTAAAGAAGTTACTTATAACTATGACCGATTGTTTTCAATAATATAATCTCACCGAATTTTTGTCGATTTATACCAATTTTTTAGTACCCCTAGGACATTATGGATTGATCTTACTCCACTGCCACTACTATTGCTATTCTCGCATATTCTTGTCATAACTTCTGAGAATTGTAGCCAGGCTTTACTGATTTGAGAATGCAAATGTTTAATTCTGTGTCCCCATTGAAGCATAAGTGGAAAATTGGTGAAAAACATTTTATTGAATTCAAATACCAATCAGTGATATATTGTAAATGGCAAACGAGAAATCGGACTAAGATCTGGTACGTTTCTAAACCAAAGACGAATAAAGGTAACATAATCTAGTAAAGAAGACGATGGCCTTAGAAGTAGCTTGTTGGGAATCCCGACTAAAATAAGAGTAAAATTATTCGAAATAAGATTATAAAGGCCTACTTTTAAAATAGCTTACTTCATTGTAAAATTCCCAAACCCTAGCATGGGAATCAGCTACGTTCGATAACAACCATACATCTTGAAAATACAAACAAATAAAATAAGTTATAACTAAATAACGAACAAAGGAACGCACTAACTAATTCACAAGAGGGGAATTTGGTTTCTCTTAAGGAATGTCAGACAGTTATGTTTAAATCTTTTTCGTTTTAAGGTTGGAAAAATGTTGCCTCTTGCCAACGGCATTGGTTGAAATTTGATACCATGACCGATTGCATAGAAGGTGATAACTTGCAAAATATGATATGATAATGATCCTCTATGCTTAATTCAACCGCACAGCAGCGGTAGTCGAAAGAGGAACTTATTCTATTTTAAATAACACGCAGACGGACAAATAATAGGTGAGAAGTCTTTTGATGATAATTTGATGATCAAAACTTCTGTGTTTGATACCTGTTAGAGTATGGAATGCTTTGGATTTTTTTACTTCTGGGGAGTTTCAATCTCGGGTGCATGGTGGATTGGTTCTAATATCGCTCTGGATTTTACACAAAGCGACTAAAATCTGTTCTTCCAGTAAACGATTACCCAAACAATTTATTAGTAAAATTCTCGCCATATATAGTCTTTCGAATTTTAGTTGGCAGTATACACCTGGTCGAAAAAAAGTCCCCACGAAGTACCATGTCTCAGGAATTGTTCACATGTAGTTGCAATGCAGATAAAAAGGTTTGTTCCTATGTACTTTTGCTGTTTATCAACGCTTTTAGTCCTAGGGGAGTCCCGTCATCCATTGGTAACTAACCAAGACTAATAATGACAAAACTCAAAGCAAAATAAACTTTCGAACATTTCAAGCTCTGAAAAATATCAATAGAAAAAGCTTCTAAGCATGCTGTTTTATTTTATGCTTTCAAATTGTCAGTGGAAGAACTGTCCACGTTGACGTATTAAAGGCCATAACTGAGTTTGTTACTTCAGTTTTAGGCAATCAAACTTAAAGAGAGTAGCGACTAGTTCCAGTGAGAACATTTAGGAGTGTATTGGTACAACTGTTAATAGATCAATATTGCTGTAACTTGTCAACTTCTGTAACCTACATGAGGCTTCAGCTAACCCATCCTTGCTGAAACGTAAATATTTAGCGTCAGACTTGTGTTAGGTACTTGCTTAACATTCCACTTCTTAATAGATTAATAATTGCTGGAATACGATTGTCGTTGCCATAAGCCGGAAGTCTTTAATATGGCTGGTTTCTAGGTAAATTTGGGACATGTTGGAAAAAGTCTTTGGATACATAGACAGAAAATCCATGTCTTAAGATCACTAAATTAAATTTCAAGACTACAAGTATCTTGATTAGTGCTAGTTCTAAACGTGACCCACGCTTCTGTCTCTTAAGCATTAAATTGCTCTTTGCATATGTAAGTGATGGTACATAACTGCTACACTTCTTTGCAAAAGATCAATTGTACGATAGATGTTGTCGCATGACAATATGCATGTGTGCAAAAATGCAAATGTTCACAAGGTTCTATACGGAATGCAACATTGCAAAGTTGCTTGCAATCAAAACGTAAATAAATTGTTGAAATAACAAATTTTGTCAAACAGAAGGACATCTAAATTCTTTAACTCGCAAGGCCTGTGCTTTAAAATAGTTATAAACGTCAAAGACAAGAAAAATGCTTTGAAACTGGTATGACATTTGCAGAAAGCAAGATCAAGTCCACCTGCATTGACCTCCCTGGCTGTTTCTGTTCTCACTTTTGCAATGAGATTACAAAATATCCTACTGTGTATCTCTGCTGACATTTTCTTGATAAAAAACGATAAACCAAGTTTAAAGCATCCGACAAAACTTTATATGACCAAACAGTTGTCAATATTTGTTTCCACAAGTTCAATACCCTTGTAGGAAACTTGACAAAAATCCCAGATTGTTGCCTGGACACGACTAAAATGCAAAACTCCTATTGCAATACAAGCTACTTTCTTTTAACCACAGTGTAACCACTGCCACGAACAAACTTCTGACTTCAAAATAGGTGAAAGATTCCTATTGGATTTCAAACAAAAATCCTACGGGGTTTCTGTTTGTGGTTCCAATTCGTAGTCCATTGTACATTGTTTCAGGTGTTTGTAAATATATCTCCGTGGTTTTTATCATCTCTGAAAATTTAGAGGGCATCATGGCCTCAAGAACAAATGGAGTCGCTGCAAATGCCTTACGTCACAAGTTTGTAAAGTGACCATCATTGACAAAATCGGGGCTCTCAATCGAGTTTCACGATCATCACATAAAACAAATACATATGTGACCTTTCTAAAGAGGAAAATTATTTTTCCTTAGCTGCTTCACTTAAAAGAATGCGATGATGATATTAAGAGGTGAAGACGTCAAAAGCAGATTTTCATCCTCGTGAAAAGATATAAAAAGTTACAACTTTGCTACATATATAGATATATGATATCGTAACCCCATTTGCATCTTACTGTTTGAGTTTCGTATACGATCAAACTAAGATTACTTCTGATGACGCAACTAGACAATGATTGGATCAGCTAAATCAGTTTCTGGTAAAAAGTAATTAAGAATTGTAAAGTATCAGTCCGTAAGCTAACCACCAATCATTATCTCAAAGAGTAAAATTTGGAAAACCTTAACCCTCAAATCGTAAACTGCAATGTTATCGCAGTAAAATGTAGAAGTCAAATGGATTTAAATTGGTCAATTTGCATTTTATCAGCTCAAGTAAGAATCCCAAAGGTTTCCTTTTTACTTGTTCGTTCATTGTCAAAGCAAGAGGTTACTAAAAACTTCCTTCTGTTAGATCTGGCTGCATACCTGTGTCAGATGATGGAGGATTTAAATGGACTCAAAATGATAAAACGATATAGCACACTCGAATATTTGTAAAGATTTAATCCATGAAGCTTTTTTATGGGCGTAACTTTTTTTGAATGAGATGTTAACACTGCTGATGATACCTAAAAGGTAGGGCATGTTTCTCAAAAATAGATTATTCAATGAACTTTTGAGTTTAGAAAGGAAGAGTGGCGCATTCTTTGTCTTATAACTTTTGACTGTAAATAGTACATGGTTAAGAATTTGAAATAAAGTAGAATAAAATGGAATAACAAAGAAGTAAAACACAATTAGAACTGGAAAAAAACAAAGAGCGATAAAAAGAAGCATAGAACAAATCATCATTAATTTAAGCTATCCTCGTCACCATCGTGTGAAAGAATTAAGCAATGAGTACTAAATCCTGAATTAATATTCTGTTTGACTTTCAGTTTCCACCTTGAGTACAATCATGACCTTGTGGAGCGACTCGATTGTATTGTGCATTTTTTGTGGCAATGGAATACGCTGAAAAACGTAAACAGGATAACCTTAAAAACTGTTAATACTGAATCTTGGAGTAGTAATGACAAGCTGGATACAAATAAACTGCTTATGCAAAATAACTTTCATTGTAGCATTTGGGAAGCATTTCGGTATATTGTCTTGGTGTTCCTGCAACAAATTTTTTGTAAAACATATCTTCGGTACAAGTTAGGTCAACAGAATGTCAAGTGTTTGAAATAATAATTATTGGTATGTGAAAGGAATAACAGTTGAACACATGTTTTTATTTCAGATGAGGCAGGGTGTGAATAGTTAAGTGACCAGGTGCACATCCTTAAGTTTAACACCTTTCGCTTGATATGTATATATTCCAATCCTCCTTGTGACATACCATATTGTCGTGAACAATATTAGCGTAATAATCGTACTATCTAAATACGCTCATTCATTTTAAGTTAGTAATGGTATAAGTATAATAAATTTGCATTTGCAAACTTTCTGCGACTAGCGATCCGACTCCTCCAAAGTTGCTAATCTTATGTCACACAAGGTTTTTTAATGTTTCCTATTGTAAATTTGGATTAAAGTCCCACTGTTAAATAAATTTTCAAAATGTGACACTGAGCCCTTGAAGATATAACAGTGCCAAAAACAATCCAGGTTATCTAATTGATTTTGAGCAAACGGTTATAACACATTTCTTCCCTTAGGGCAATAAAATAATGACCTCTATACAAGAAAAATCTGTCATAAACAGATAGGGTGTGTGTGTGTGTATAAAGGAGAGAGAAACAGATAAAGACAGATATACCGGGAAGATACTGGTGATCTTCTAAAGGGTAACTGTTTCCTCCTATGAGATAGGTGGCAATAAAAGTTCATTGAATTAAATTTTGTTTCTATGAGAAGAGAAGGCGTGACTTTAGATGTCGTAACCACATGGTAGCATGTCGACGCGGAAATATCTTGTGCTTTGCCATCATGACGTCTCTGATAATTTTGGTCTGCGCACTTTTCAGCAGGATACTGATAGCATCATTATGTTTCCAATTAAGCACACCCATTTATATTTTCTGCGGGTAAGGCAATCACTTGTTCATTAAATTAAAAATCACTTCTTAAGTTGTTCTTAAATGTCCCGCATGGAATTTTAATTAAGGCTTAAGAAGTGTTGGCAAAAAACTAACGATTAAATCCTTGAAATATACTCTTACTACATATAATTATTTTCTTTACGATATTAAACGATTGAGTCTTTTTGACAAGAAACTTTCCTATAAACGCCATGGATATTAGTGCTTTAGACGTTTATTTGTTTTAAATAAAGATCATATCTCAAAAAATCAACACAATTAGCACAACTGCCACTATCAGTTTAGACTAATACAAGACAGCAATTGTGCATTTTCTACGAAAGATGTTACTTTCCACTATATGCCTATTTCATGGTGAAAGGTGCCACAGTTTCATCCTTTGTTCATCCTTGACGTCATTATGTAAAGAAATCAAGCATAATTGTATTCCTTTTCGAGGTCAAATCGTTCAGATGTTACGTCATTAGTTATCTTCTGGTTCTTCAATCTAGCTTGACAATACCCATTCCGCATCTTGTGTGCCTCTATCAATTTATCGTCCCATACGCTTGTGTGCTTAAACACTATTAAAAGTGAACAAATTCGTAATATCAAACAATAGGATGATATTAAGTGTTATCATTTCTTGAGATATTTTCAGAAACCATTCACATCTTCAGCCTAGGGTTTAAACAGCATCATTTGTATTGACTGAAACTTTCATAAGAAATGTCTCTTGTTGTAAGAATTTTCAGTTTGGTTTTTATAATAATTAATATTTTTCACAAAATATGCCCTTTAGACCTTGAGGCCTCTAAAAACGTAGAGATGGTTAATGTAAATTCGACGTCAAATAATGGTTTCCTTTACAAGTACTTAAAGAAGAATTCTTCCTAAGAATGTGGTCAAATGTCTAACCATACAACAATCGTATAACCAATTTCGAAGGTTCTAAGTTTACTGTTGGGAAATAACTACTCTTCTCAACTCATGACAATGTTGAATGAGAAAAATCGTAACCCATATGAAAGTACCAAGATGTTTATATTACGTATTTACTGTTTTAAATTGAATACAGTTTGCAAATTAAAGATTTCAGAACTTTCGCAAATACTTATAATGCAAGTTAAGAGCGCTAAAGGATGTAGGATAAGCAACATGTATAATGTATACGCATAAAATAATATTTTATCGTATGTGTTTCTTTTGTATTGACTAGGATAGCTTACGATCTCAAGAGTTGCTTATCCTACGTCAGATTTTGCAGTCTTCAGAGGGACGAAAGGCTTAGTGAACCATGGCACCGAAATGGGGAATCGAACACAGGTCCGTTGCTTCAAAAGCAAGGTCAGCATTACTAAATGATTGTGCTTGATCATTTAGAGAAGACCCTTAGAACACAGAATATGATTAGGAACATATGCGTGCTTTTGATCGAGCAACTTCTGTCGATAAAAAGAGGGACGATGATCATGTTGGTTTTTGATAATCAAAAGAGTACGTTTTTCATTTTAATTAATATGAAATGTACCTGTAATTTTTTGTTAAATTACTAATTACGATTTGCGAAGTAACATACCTTTTCAGTAGCATACCCTTTCAGCGCCACAGTTTTCACCGCCTGCATGTCCACCCAATCTTTCGTGGTGGCGGCCCCTATGACAAGTTGATATCATTCCACCGGGGATTGACTGACTGTTCATGCTCCTACTAAGAACTGTCATTCCTTTCAGTCACAGCCAGAAACTGACGAGCTTGCTTCTCTCTAATTCGGAAACCCACTTTGGTGAGGATATCTGGCAGTCAAAGTCCAACATATCCCCTGCAGTCAACCTCTATAATGAAACCATGAGCCGTTTTTTTAGGGTGGCCAACTTCCTTTGACAAAAAACGGAACACTTAGGGATCCCGGGGTCGGGTTCAGCGAAGGTCGAGGGTCCCCTACCCTGCCAAGAAAATGTTTCAAATTGGATTCAAAATGGTTCATTTTCGCTTAATAAAATGTGAACAAATCCGACTGTCATCAATTTACTCAATGTCCTTTGAAGTGATACTTTGCCACAGACTTGATTTTGGACAAGAGCTTTTTGTCAGACATCAATTTATGAAACATGCAATTGCACGGCATATGTTCGTAGTTGATGAGCACTCGAAGGATTGCTTCCACAGTTGGGACAGCGAGTCTATTTCGTTCACCACTCCACATGTCCATCAGGGAGAAGATTCTTTTGACGACAGCATTTGTTGATGGCATCGCCAGTAAAGAGCAGACCAATTTCTGTAACTGCGAAAAATGATGTCTTGAACAATCTCTTAGTGGTACAAAACTTGAAAATCCCCATGAAAATTTGCGACATTGCGCTAAAATCATACTTAAAAGCTTTCGTCTGACACTCTCCAGAGTATGAATTGTCAGAAAGGAAAGTATATGTATATTGCAACCTATTTATACAAAACATGTAGCAAAACTTGCCAATCATAAACAAGAAAGGAAACAAACAAAGGGAAAATAAAGAAACAAAGCATTATTGGAAGAGTCCAAGTGAAAAAACGAACTCTTTCTGCCTACATAGTACTTGTTTTCGTGTTTTAATGGATAGTTTTAAGTTTCACAAAGTTCTGGTTCGCTTTCGAGACTCTGATTTTCTCTTTGCAGAGAGTGACTTCATCAAACAGTTCATCGCTCAGCAAAGAAGGATTGAGCAGTTGCGCAGCAGTGCTGACGTTCTCAAAAGTGAAGCTTTCGTTGGAACTCAAAGTCATCCAGTTTCTCTGAAGGGCAACAGTCTGTTCTTGAAACTCATACCATTTGCAGAGATAATTGATTGCAGTTTGGTAGCAATCCTGGACTTCCTCTTGGAATGTTTTAACAGCCTTGCATCTTTGATCTGATTCAGCTTCGACTTTGTGAGAATACCAATGAATTTTTCTCTGGAATGCTGCTTTAGTTTCATTTTCAAGTATCTCATTGCTTCATCAGCCTCACAGAGAGTGAATTCGCTTTTCTCGAGAACCATAGTGGCAAATAATTTCTGATATGCTTTGGGCACTGATTCACTGGAAGTGAAAGAAAGTAATCTTTCAAGGCTGGGAAAATCTGCAGTACTCAATTGATGGCGACTTTTGAACTCAGCCGACGAGTTTTGGAGTGATAAAGAGTTTTCTGAAAAGTGATTTCCAGGAAATTGCAGAATTGTTTTAAAGCCTGCACTTGATTTGTGGAAATGTTGAAATGTTGAGCGAGAATAAAGCCGGGAAGTTTCTCTGAGTTTGGAGAAGACATTCTCTCCTACTCTTCCGTTCACTTCTCCAAAGTTGGTGTTGCAGTTGTCCGCCGCACCAAATGCAACCATGCGTTTCATTTCCAAACCACTTTTTTAAATCATTTTGGAAATGAAATCGAACAATATTTGAGCCGTTTCTTCAGGTATTTTTGCGAATTTGAGAAGCTTTGTTTTTATTCGACTCTAGGGCCGAAATAAGGAATCGTCAGAGGAATCATTTTCTGATTTTTGTGACTTGAGGTGTCAGTGAGGCACGAAAATGGAACCTGTCTTCTTTAAGAAAAATCACGAAGTCTTCCCCAGAATGAGGTGCAAGCACTCCAGTACAAACGGCCTCTGCTTTGTTTCTTCCAGTTCTATATTCATTTGTCATCTCGCTGTCAGAGAATAGACATGGACCTAGTCGACTGAGGCAGTTGTTCGAATGGAAGCTCTGGTTATGCTTGACCATATGATATGACATAGTCCCTTCAGAGGCTACGACTTGTCAATCTGCAGGAGTAGATCGAACAACATGACTTTCCATGATTGATTACAAGGATTTCTACTTCACGGCGTCCATGTGTTTTTGCGAGTTTTCATGCTGCTTTACATCACTCTTTCCTCCATGTGAAACAGAGAAGCTCCCTCTGCACAAGTCGTACAATGCGTCGTTTTCAGTTTTTCGTCTCTTCAAGAATGGCTTCAACCTGGCCATTCATCCACAAATTTACTTTTTCGATTTCCCATTTTTTGATAGAAAATGCACACAAACGTGACAAACCTGCAGAATTTGGCACAAAGCTGCAGACAGACTGAGTAGGTAACGAAAGGAGGAATGGAGCTGAGAACTCTTTCAGTGTTCTCCATATTATTCAATCACCAGCTACTTATTCATTCAATTGAAGGATTCTTTTATAAAATAATTCGGATGCGGAATTTTCGAACATTTGGCTACCAATTCCCATTGCGGTGGAACTGAAATTCTGAAAAAGACGGGACAAAAAGGGACATGTTAGCGGATTCCGGAAAATGGGACAAATACGGGACTTGAACAATCTTTTTGTGGTACAAAACTTGAAAATCGCCTTGAAAATTTGCGACATTGCGCTAAAATCATACTTA
>JANTCA010033525.1:0-20959 GCA_024741275.1 Chironex yamaguchii | reverse complement strand
AGCAAATTCAGATTTAAACTGCACACTTATACCGACGTGACACTTGAACGCTTGAAATTTTGCTATTGCACAACTGAGATCTCGTTGGAAACTACCATACTCTCCAGTCCGGGCGTACAAGAGGAAAGGGCTGCAGGAAACTTTTAAGGGACCACGCCCTTTTTTCTGCGTGGGAATGTTGTTCTTTTGTGTCAGAAAATAACCTTTCATCCAGAAAAATCGCTTGTTATGAGAACCGAAGGCCCTTTTTATGTCACAACATGGCACAGCTTTGAAGTTAAGAATTTGGATGACCCATAAAACAGAAGAAACTTAATATGCTTAAAGAAACACTCGTCTTTAACCTATTGCAAGCTTGGGGCTATTGTAAGTTTGCCTACTACAGTGTGCACTTTGTGCCATTTGTGTCATTGTGGAGCTGTAGTTGGTTTTGATGATTAATCTTGAATGGACAGCAATTAATACAGGTAATAGACACATTTAATGTAATTGGTTAACTGAATTTATTGTGAAGTCAAAAATCAGTATACTCTACTGCAACACGTATTACCGGACACTTTTTGAAAGTATGCCATACTTCAAAACAAATAACCATAGATCTCCATTGATAGAATAATGACAGAATTAATGCCGACCAGGCTCGAACTTGCAATCCTCAGACTTAAAAGCCAGCACTCAAACCCCCGTGTCATCAGGGCACAAAGGTTTGGTGAAGGACATTCAAAGTTCTTGGTATTATGAGACGAAACCCAGCGGCGGGTAAAGGGAAATTCATGAATTCTTTCTGTGTTTCGGCTTAAGCCTTCATCAGTGTCAGATATTTGTAATACCTCAACAGACACAGTGCTTTATATATATTTGTCAAGAGTGGAGCATTACCACAATAGCTGCACTAAGTGGGAGCCGACGGGGCTCGAACTTGCAATCCTCTGACTTAAAAGCCAACACTCAAACCTCCGTGCCATCACAGCACAAAGGTTTGGTGAAGGACATTCAAAGTTCTTAGTATTACGAGATGAAACCCAGTGGTGATTAAGACCCTCTAAAAACTACTTGTAGTTGTGCGATGTTGTCTGTTGCTAAACTTACTTAGCTATCAAAGATGGGTTGGGATTCCATAACTATTTTTTTATCTGTACTAAGTGCTGGATGAAATGTTAAGATAATTTGGATACTATTACCTTCCTGTCTGTAATCCTTCCTACCTGTATCACATAAGAGTCTCCCGTCTAAACTCCCAGCTTTATTGACCTCCCTCTCACAAAACGTACTTCTTACCCTCTATCAAGAAACCAGCTAACCAGTTCCTCTGCTCTTTTCCCAAGTCTCATTATCTGAACAAATTTTGTGAATTCTAAGGGCCTGGCTATATAGAATTGCCTTCTTCATGTGCCATGGATGACATGATGTTTTGTGTAGATATTGGTGGGCGTCAGTTTCCTTGTAATAAAGGTCAGTTTCCACTTTTTCATGTGTTTTTGTGACTTGAACATCAAGAAAACTGACTGTGGAGTGTGAATAATGGCTGGTGAATTTATGGTATCATGTATGCTATTCATGTGTTCTATTAAATGATTAGGACTAACTATACTGACCAAATAAACTGTCCAAATAAAAAATATGTTGTCTGTATATCTTAACCAAACCAATGTTTTCTCTGTGCTTTGTAATATTCTGCTCTTCTCTATCATAATCTGCTCAGCACTAGAGTGGAATATATAAATAAATAAAGAGTTTTGTTTCATGGGAAATCTATATTTTGATATTCAAACTTAACACATGAACAAACTTCAAAGGGACTTATTCATTAAACTGAAGTGCTTGTTCACTTGTGTGATTTAAGGTTGATGTTTTGGTAATGGAAGGCTATTAAAGTTTGTTTAACTTTGAAGATGTAGTTGCATAGAAATCATAAAAGTTGAATAGTGTGAGTAGTTGATATAGGAAGAGCAGATAGTTGAATTAGAGTGATTAAATAGCCTTTTGTTGTTAAGAATGAAATTCTGTGTGGTCCCATAAAGATCAATAACCAACCTAGCTGTTGTCATTGCTGAGCAAAGCCAATGAATCCTGGGACATCCACAGGTCTTTACCATAGGTCTTTTAATATGAGATTGATGGGGTCCTGGGGACAATTGATTAGGTGTGGGACATCATGAGGTGTCCAATTACATTTTGGACATTTATTGTCGACTTTTGGATCCAGGCAGTTTAGGTATGAGTTAGTGAGATGGCTGTAGCTTTAGCAGATTTGGTTATTGTTCAGATGGGTGAACATCCAGAGGAATATCGTCCAGTAGGTGGTTTGGGCCCAGTCTGAGCCATATTTGCTCCACATTGTGAGAGTTGTCTGTGGGTTTCCTTGAGGGTAGGACAGCAGTAGTATCTACTATGCTGGATTATTTTGATTAGGGGATGGACCACATTTTTCTTGATGTAGACAGAGGCATGGCACAATTCTGAGCAAAACACCAAGGCTGCATGGTTACAGCCAGTTATATGGAGACTATAGGATCTGTGTGTTCTTGAATGGGTATGATGTTGGTTTCTTGGTGTAAGTGAGGGATGGAGGACATATGGTGCCAATCAGTAGCTATCCTCAGGATAAACCATCTAGTGTGTACAAAGGATGCCAATCTGCAAACTTATTCTGATCAATGAATTATATTAAATATAACTACAATTAATCATTTATCCCCTACCTATGCTCAATAAGGAACAAGATAGTTTATTACCTTTTCTTGATGTTTTGGTGGAAAAAACTAAGACTAATTTGATAACAACAGTTAACCAAAAAGCTACATTTATTGGTCAATACATTCATTCATTGGGATTCTTTTTGTCCAAAAAGAGGAAAATTAAACTGATCAGATCACTTGCTTATGGAACACTTTGTATCTATTCAAAAGCTAAAGTGAAATCAGAACTGTGGAAAATATAATCTATTCTCCTTGAAATCAGGTATACAAAGGATGTTGTTACTAGAATTCTTCGAGAAAAGATAATTGATTTTGTAACTGAAAAATCTTTTGGACCTCAAAAATGTCCTGTGTGCTGGAGACTTCCTTGGCTAGGCAATCTTTCTCTCGGCATAGAAACACAGATTAAAAAAGTTGTACTTAAGTGCTTCTCTGCTGTTCAATCCCAGAATTGTTTTCATGACTAGAAAGATCTTGCCATCCATTCACAAGGATTGTATACCTACCACACAAAAAAGCTTAGTAGTATATGAATTTTTTTTATGATGTGAAGCTCAGTATGTAGGTCACATTTTTCAAAGATTGGTTGACAGGATCAAACAACATGTTCCAGCCACTTTAATCCAAGCATCAATTCCTTGTAGTGAACAGCCATCTCGTACTTGTAAAGCAAAGGTGACTGCCAAAACATGCAATTATTGGCCAACATTTACTGGAAAATTGAGAATGTGCCAAAATGTATAAGGATGAGAATTTTTCGACAATTGGCACAGCTAGAGTGTCCTTTTATCTAAGTGTATTGGAGTCTATCGACATTAAAAGAACAATACCAGGACTCTGTTTTTTATAATGCTTTGTGTCTTCATTTTCTCTTTCTTTGTTTCCTTTGTTGTTTCTGATTGGCTAGTTTCTATACATGTTTTGTATAAAAATGTTTGCTATATATGTATACTTTCCTGTCTGATGATTCATACTCTGAAGAGTACTGATGGAAAAGGCTTTTAATTATATTTTTAGTGCAATGTCACAAATTTTGAAGGCCGTTTTCAGGAATTCCATTTTCGCTAGAACCATTCTTCATTGCTAAGTGGATGGTTACTGTGGTATGATGTGACACTGTGCCAGCGTATAATGTAACTCAAGGCTTATATTAAAAGACATTGTTAATATCATGAAAAAAACATTCTTGAAAGTGATAATGAAAAACAAAGAATCTATAAATCAAAATCATTTTTGTTCAACAATATTTTTGGATGTGGGCATGCATTATTATTAAAAAAGTAGTTGTATTGTATTTCCATTCGATTTCCTCCTTTTACTGATGTTGAGTCTTGTCTTTTATTCAAACCAAGGTTCTTTATCTAATGAAGTACAGTCAGACCAAATGCATTATATTTGTCTCTTGCCTTGGTTCGTCACATTTCTCTAGTAAATGTTACATACTCAGAAGTGATAGTAAACTAAGATAGTTATTAGGTATAAAAAAGATTTTATGTGCATCAACATGGCAGTTGATTGAGTTCTTAGATGTTTTTGCATACAGATGATGATTTTATTTGCCACCAACTTGTAGGATGTTATTCTGCAAGGATGTAATGATGGAAAGAAGGAGGTATGCACACACTCACGTTTCTCAAGTACTGCCAGCTTTTCAACATCTTCGAGGTCAGTGAATAATTGACACATTTGCACAACTATTTTCTTTGGATTATTTGGTAAATGCAATATCCAGTCTTGAATTAATTTATAATCATCTTTTAATAATTGAGAGTGCTTTGATCTTATCTTGTCAGTTGCATTGTTCGTTTTAAATGTTAAAAATTT
Organism: Chironex yamaguchii; assembly: GCA_024741275.1. Lineage (NCBI taxonomy): Eukaryota > Metazoa > Cnidaria > Cubozoa > Chirodropida > Chirodropidae > Chironex > Chironex yamaguchii. The sequence continues at coordinate 16,436 of JANTCA010033525.1, read as the reverse complement.
CCTTCTCACAGCTGTGTATTAAACATAAGAGTGATCTATGAAAATCATACCACATATCATTAATCTAATATCACAACAGTGTTCTTGATGCTGGGCACTTCACTGTCGTCCAACTGACAAAGAGTAGGATTATCATTTTTAACCAACTGAACAACTGCAGAATGAGATTCCATTGCAAAGATGGTTATGATAACTTAAGCAATAACCAGGTTTAAGATAAGTTTCTAGACAAAAAATGCAATATCACAAAACAGAAATTATTTTAAGCCATTTTTGAAGAATGTACTTTTCTACCTCTTTCTAATTTTCTTCATTACCCTGAGTGTTAGAAATTTGAAACTTTGACATTACGCTTGAATTATTTTATCGAAAAAATTTTCATGGTATTATATTATTGATCACGTACATTCCTTTTGATGACAGTAGCTACCTTAATGTCAAAACTAAAGCATAACAATTGAAGTGTAACTTTCTATCTTTAGCAACAAGCAAATCCAGGTAGTTCCTAAAGACACTCGATTAAGATTTGCATCAAATGGGTAATGTCACAAGGACAGTTTGAGTAATGCATTTATTGGTTTGTATGCACATTTGAGATAGAGTTACTTGTACAACGAAAAAACTTAAATGTAGGAGATTCGGGTAATCAGCAATTGTCAGAACTGTCTTCGTCAAAAGGCCGATCCTTACAACCAATTAAGACAGATTTATTGTCATGTTTATGATTTAAATCTTTAAATGGTTGTTTACCTATGTTATTTGTCTGTGCCACTTGAAGTCTACGATTAGTAGATTGATTTTAAGCTGACTTTTTGGACTCTGTTTGTGATATCTTGTCAACAACATTGTTGTATCTTGTTCAGTTGTTTTACGTTGAATTGTCAGCTGTATCTTCCATTCCTATTCAGTGACATGTTAGATTTGCTTACCTATGAAAGAGTCGCTGATGAAACATTGGAGGATCTTGCTGACTTCTTTGAAATATTAGGGGATGAGGGCTACTTTTCTAGTGCATTTGATGTTCAATTAGCAGTAAGTGTGTATAAATTTTTCTGGATTTTTAGATCTAATAAACAATTTAATTGTTCAGGCTTTTATGGGACTGGCATGAAAGCCTGAGGTTTCTTATTTCTTTATTTTTCTTTCCATAACCATGAATTTACCTATGATATGATGCTTACACTATTTCCTACTGTAAATGGCCTACAGGGAGTTGTTTAAAGCATAACAGTAATTTTATTAACTGTAGTAAAATGCACTCATAACTGGTATGGGTGTCTTCAAGTAAATAGACTGGTGTTGCATATTGCTTACAAAGTAGAGTTCTGCATATCTACTTGGTTAAGGACAGGGTAAATGATATAACTGTTACAATTGGTTATTTTTTTCACGCAGTTTATTAGAGTGGGTACACATTACGAAAATCCTTTCTCCTTTTTCATTGCTGGTTGATAGTTTCTTTCCTTTGTACAATTGTTTCGCTTAAGCTTGCTGTGATTGAGAAGTTTGATGGAAAGTCTGATTTTGTTGCAATAAAAGTGGTGACACTCACTTTTGCCTTCTAAGCTGCAATCGTAATTCCTGCTGTATTTCACACAATAAAGAAGGGTAAATAAAGTAAAGCATTTCTCAAGGCAATTGTATTTATAAGTATTATGAATTTCCAGTGTTTTATTGCTGGCTACTTTGTATATGAAATTGTACCACAAGTTCTGAGGCTTTCTAAATTTCAAATTTAAAATAGCACTTTTTTGTTGCTGCTTCTGATATAGACAAGGTCAACCTAAGATGTATAAGATTTCAGCAGATGACTTTTTATATACTTGAGGCAAACTACACCATCTTTGATCCCTTGAAGATATAGATTTAGTCTTATCCTGTTCTTGACGTGACTTGATCCACCATCCTTGACATCATCAGGGTGGCCTCACGGAATCCAGAACAATGTGTTGCCATTGAGATTGGTCACAGGTGATTCCAACATGCCCAGCCAGTTGTCGAACGACAGAGTACGGTACACTTCCGCAAGATGCTTCAAATTGTTTGCCACAGTTTGCAGTCACGTAAGACATCATCCAAAAGGATGCCTCCTCCATTTGACAGGTGATTCAAAGAGCATAACTCCTTTAGGCAGGCGCTTGTCCTCCATTTTTAAGACATGCCCCAGTCACTTTAACCAACGTCATTTCAGCACTTTAGCAAGAGGTGTGGTGGCTGTACAATCTTGAACAGCAACATTTGTAATGTGCTGCTTGTAGTCAGCACTCAGTAGTCAGTATTCAGTATTCACCACAAGAATCACATTTCACATGCTTCTAGGTGCCGGAAGTCTGCTGTCTTCATCACCCATGTTTCACACCCATAGAGGAGCACACCTTTCATGCAAGCCTCGTACACCTTGAGTTTGACTTTGGACCATACTGACTTCTAAAGGGCAGCAAATGCAGAACAAGCTTGACCCATCCTGCCTAAGTTCAGCATTAATGCCAGAGGAGCCCGTTTATGCCTGATAGACCCAGATGCAGCTTTTTGACTGAGCATACATGGCCTCGATAATTTCAATCCCCTGCAATTGTACTTTTTTATTAGTTATGGAATAAGAAAGGCTAGTATTAAATAGGCAACTATAATGATGCATGTGCTCCATTGCTCCCAAGCAAATTAAGCTGTTCTGGTGAACTACTATGCTGATGGTGCTGGACATTTGGACACTGGAAATAAAGATGTCTCTTCTTTTTTTCTATATTACGTCTAATTACCCATATAACCTAGAATAGACGTTCATCTTTAAAAATTGGACCTCAAAAAGCTGCAGAAATCAATCGTTATTTTCATATTATGTTTTTGTCCTGAATAACAGGCCTGCATAAGGGAAGATATGACTGGTTTTAGAGTACTGAAGGGGTGCAAACATCATTTTTGAATGCTAGATGGTATTACCCCATGTCATAATTATTATTATGAGCGTGGTAGATTTTGATATTTTAGACAAATAATCATTTAGTTATTGTGGCAAACATTGTTTAACATGTGAGAACAAATAATGACATGTTTTGATCACTTTCTTTGCAGAGTGGTGTCCTTACGATTCACATTGGAGGTAAGGCATTGCTTTCTGTTTGTACTTAGGCATTTTGGCTTCATTTACATGGTTGTATTGATTATTTCAATAAGGAAGGAGAGTACATGAATAAAAGCAATACAACTGGATAACAAATTTAAATGTGTTTGCTATCTAATTAAAGACTGTCGTAGTCTCACAATGATTTACACTCATAAAACATCCTGTTTAATGTTTAACATGTATTTGCTTAATTTTGAACCAGGATTAAAAGTGATGTTGTAAGTTGGTCAAGTTAAATTTAACATGTTTTCGAGTAAACAGATCTTGAGATGCAGAGGTCATTTAACATTATACAAACTTATTTGGTTGATAGAAACTGGGAACAAATGATTGCTTTCTGAACAAAAATAATTTTTGAGATATTGATATCATTCAAGCATGTACTAGTGTAAGTTTTCACAAACTTTTCACATGTTAAAATTACTTGCAAATTTGTATAATTTAGCAGCATTTGACCATATATTGTAGAGTCTACTTAATTTCAATTGTTTGGTTCGAATACTAAAGGACAATTCACGTATATGTAAAATAAAACATCTGCAGCACTTAAGCCACACACTGCTATATCGATTAAACAACGTTTGTCTGTTCAAGGCACATGCAATAAACACGGTCATGAAATTTCTTATATACTAGTACTCACAATTTACAGCATCAGTATTTGTAAGGAGACGAGTCTTTTGGATTTTTAAGATCCTGTTTGAATAAATGTTTGCCTACAATTGTCTGGACATAAAAATATAGCAGTCACTGCTGCTGCACTAGGTAGAAAACTTTGCTTATGTTCAGTTACATTTGAAATCATTATATGATCATACTTCATTTTCTTTATATATTTGACAACTTGCTCTCAATCCTAGGATTGGGAGGGATTGGAGAAAGGCTTTAACTTTTTATATATATATATTTCATGCCACATCAGTCCTTTGCCTGTATATGACATCTGTCTTTTCATAAACCAACAATTCTGATTATCTGTGTTACTGTCATACAAACCTGGAATGGGATGTTTTCTTAGCACTGACTATGAAATAGGGCTGGAAACTTGTGAGTAGTTTTTAAGCTTTAGGATAACATCGGCATTGAAATGTCTCAATAATGTTGTAAGTGTGACAGCCAGAATCAATTAGATTGAGCAGAATCAAGTAGATGCAGCAGAATCAATTAGATGGAGCAGAATCGATTATATGCAGTACAATCAATTAGATGCAGCAGAATCGATTAGATGCAGCAGAATCGATTAGATGCAACACAATTAAAATCGAGTAGGAAGGGGATTGGCTATACCACAATTTTATTTCACACTTCAAGGAGTGAAGAAAATGATGTTTCCACCCGCTTTAGGAGAATGGTTTCAAAGACAATCTTTTTGACATTTAGATTTACGTTTTCAGTAGAATTAAGATACTTACATTTAAATTTACAAAGTAAGATCTTTCGTTGGTTTTTGTTTGAATTGCAGGAGTGTTACTCTTCTGCCGTTTTTGGAATAGTTGCATGATGCATTTCATCTTCTTTTGCCCTTAGAAAATATAGGCACATATGTTATTAACAAACAAACTCCAAACAAGCAGCTGTGGTTGTCATCACCAAAAAGGTTGGTTTGTTTATACTTTATGCGTTGCATGTATATGATTTAATATTGTTACAGTTGGTGCAAAAAACACTTACCTATTACGGTGTCTATTTACCTAAATATGTCGATTACCACTTTAGCTTGTGGTCAGATTGCTCCAGTTTTACACTTCAAGGACCGGTCTATGGCTCATTTAGCTAGCTCTCATGTTGCCTCTTGGCAACAGTATGCCAGGTGCTTATAAAAGCTCGAATAACCAATACGAATACCCTGTAGCAGTTTAAAAGATCAGGGCTTCTTCTCAAAGAATGCTTTCCTTTACCACGCAATTCCTTTGTTTTTCTGCCTTTGCATGTGTAATTCAAATCAATCTAGTCAGTCAAGTAGAAGGAAAACGTGCACTAGAACCTCTGGATAGCTGGATCCCAGAATTAAGAAAATGGCTTGCAAATGTTTTAAGTCTCGTGTTAATCATTTTTGTCCATCACTCTTCATAATCTATCTTGTTCATATCATATTCATTCTTTAGCTCCTTACCTTGTGATGAGCTATGTTTTACTTGGAGTTGTATCTTATTAAACTTTTTGATAATGTTATGAGTCATAATGAGAAAAAAATCAGAAGAGACTTAAGAAAGGTTAATAACTTGGTTGTACGTTCGTAAAAAGTTTACCTTCCTAACTATCACGAGACTTAAAACGGTATATCTAATTCCATTATCGTGTTAGTGGCTATGCCAACCGCCGTCTCGTTAGCACTCACTTGTAAGGCCCATGAAACCGCTACCTGCACTATTTAAGGACAGTAGGGTCCATGAGCACTAGATACGAACAAGTGACTCGAGAACATGATTGTCGCTGTCCATTCGGATTACACGATGCAGTAAAAAATTACACGGGACAAGTTTTCAGATTAGACAAGGCTGCACGTTGCCTGTTAACTTGCTAGCTTCTCATCTTGCTACAAGGCCTTAACCATGCACGTCGAATTTTCGCGGGTGGATCTCTCCTTTAAACGTGTAGTAGAGTTACAAATTTTATATCTTATTAGTCATGTATTAGTGTGTAGGTCAGTGATAGGATATAATTTTAAGCTTTAAGACAGACCAGTCCATAGGTTGCTTACATATATAGGCATGAGGTTTCATTTTCTTCTGGAAGTATGCTCTCGTTTTGTTAAAGTACATGTGCTACTTCTGTAATTTTGTCTCTGGAAGAAGAAATTCTGTGAGATGACTCCCCGCAATTGTGCATTTCAAAGCATTTTAAAGGACTAGACACTAATTGAAACCATTCTGCGTCGATAAGCATACAAAAGTCAAAAATATTTATGAGACGTTTCGTGTGTAAATTGGCCTATTGTGTCTCTAAAAAGTGGACTGTGGGAAAATGTCAAGACCTTTGTCATTTTGTAGTCCGTAAGTGTGGAGATTGTTGGCTTTGTTGTGCTTACTGAAGTATCATTATGGCCTGTACAATTGAGTCTCTTTGATATCGATAACAGTAAAATCCGTCTTTCGTCTGATATGTGGCAAATTTTAGAATAAACGTTTTATTTTAACCGCCTTTTTGTCGAAGGAAAGCGATTCAAAGTCAGACAAAACAACAGTGACATTGCGCACAGATATTTTAAGAGAACTGGGACCAAAGCAAGTCTAGAAAAAACCTATAAGAATGCAGACGAAGATATTAGCATAAATTGGGCAATTACAATGAAGCTAAAATTCTAAACTTGTGTAACGTAAGGACATACGGTTAAACGTCAGTTATCATAACACTGGTTAGTCTAAATTCCTATTTTTCATATTATTTGTCTCGGTCCCGTAAACCTCGTTTAGGAAACTCAGTTAGGAAACTTATATCATGCTTTTCCGAAATTATCCGAACTTCAGTTAGATGATACTGATTGTTTAATCTCACCGCCAGAAGAACCCGTGTAACTGATTTTTGTGCTTTTTACAAATGTAAAGCATGAATCTGAACAGGCAACTATTTTAATCAGGGAAGCATGAAAACATTAAAATTCTGTTTTTAATTGGTTTTTCTCATGTAGGTCTGCTAGCGCACTAGTTATTGGTTTGATAATTCAATAATAAACTAGTTACTCTGCCGAATATTTGGGACAAACCAAATTTTAAACCTGGAAAAATTCCAAAAATCCTTCGAGGTCAACAGAATTCTGTTAAAGTTTTATTCCAGAGAGCAAACATTTCTTGATGACCATATTGACACAGTTTGCAAGTGCCATAATGTGATGCATTATGATAATAGCTTGTACGTAATGAGTAACAACATTTTTGTTGTTTCTCTTATCTGTTTGCGACCCAATTCAGTCGTAACCTTGCTTATTCGAGCTTATTAGCTCGATCCAGTAAGAGCTCGAATAACTGAGGTTGAATTGTGATAGGCAGAGAGTAAAGAGGGTAACGTGTAGCCTGAATAAAAACCAAACGAAATTTGTAGTATATTTTAGATTAGTCCTTAATGTGTCATTTCTATGCCAAACAAAAACTATCGGCTGTTCTATTCAACATCCTGAAAATGGTAACTTTAGTGTTGATGTCAATTGCTTGGATGACACCATTGTTATGCAACTGTGAAATATTCGGTGTAATCTACAAAAAGCATCAACTTCTTCCTTAACAATCATGCTATTCATTCATCCTTGAGCTCTCAATTTCTTATGTTTTTCCACTTCGGTCGTCTCTCTTTTCGGTACTTGAATTACGCAGTTGTAATTAAGAGAATGGACAAAGGTCATGATGTAATATCAATTGAAGACGCTGTTTCGTAGTGTAATCTGCAAGGACAAACAGTCTGGAGTTATTCAAAATACTGGGTTTTACTGTTGACTCGATCGTACACTGTTGTGAACACGTTTTACAACAAAATTCATTGTTTACAAGTATCAAGTTCCATCAGCGTTGAACATCGTGTGAAATGTTTCATGATTCATACAAGGGCCTTACAACTATAAACGGCATCATGTGTCCTTCTTAGTTGGTAAATTTTGCTATATTCCTCTGCCAAATGTTTTCATATTCTCATCAGGTCGCAAATTGTGACCTGTGACAGCTCAAGGCCCATTCTATTACATTTTTCATCTTAGCGTACTAAAGTTGTCTTCATTTGTATGTCGATATAAGATATTGCCCTGACTGGTTTGTATTATTTGAGTTCTTTAAGAGTATCCTTAATTCCGTCATGCGGGTTGACATACTATATTGTAGAATAATTGTATAGAATAAAGTGATAGCATTGTCGTCTCGTCATTATTATCGTCATCACCGCATTGGTCATTATCAGCGTCGTCATCTCATTCGTCATCGTCAGCGACGTCACCTCATTGATCATTATCAGCGACGTCACGTCATTGGTTTAGTAATATTTGGAAACATTTTGAACATAATTTAAAGGAAAGTCTCCATGCTTGTTTTCGCATATCATAACATCCCAAGGTCAGCATAACACCACACACACTCTCTGCTATTGCTTGAAATAATTCATTTGAGTAGCCTGATATTAACTGTGATCTTTCGCAAAGCACTTCTTACAGTAAAACTAACCAGTCAGGGGTCGCTTATTAAGTTTTTTTTTACTTAAGTCCTATCCTCACTGTATGTAGGCGCGACAGAGGGATAGAAAGATGAGACAATTTTGAATTATTTTTAGAGAGAAGCAACAGTAAAGCATTTGGATATATAGAGGGATCCGTTTTACATCCCTGTTCCTGCTGCGTCGAACAAACCTAAATCCTCGAACGGCGTGCACTAAATACATCGGACATAAACTTTCTAACAGGTGACATTAAAATTGACATTCGGGTTCATGTAAGTGTCGACTAATTGATCCTTAGTCGTCCCAGGTCTCCTACCAGATAAAAGGACCTGTTTTTGAATCCTATTAATGATGCCGTAGTATTCTCTTTTTCGTCTTTATTTATATCTGGTTATAAGTTTGATTTCTCGGGTTATATACATTATCCAATTGCAAACCCCATTGTATCAGGTTGTAAGCCACAAAATTCTTTTACATATGGTTTCGCGGCGGCTTGTAACCGCTTCTTACACTCCTCTAAAATTTAACCTGATTTCTCCTTTACTTATGCTATTTGAAAGAAAACCACAAGCAGAGAATCAAGACTGTGAAATATTTAAGCGCCTTAGTCAACGTTGACGTGTTACGTATGAAAATGTACCATGTTTATAAAGAGGATTAGTCTGCTTCCAGGGTAACATGTAGTTTTTTAATTGGACGCAACCATTTCTGCTTTCAAAGGACCAAGAGAGTGGAATGTTTTAGGATTTTTTTACAGTTATGACTTGGTGTTTATTTTGTTTTTTAGTAAAGGTACGCTTTACGTGGCAAGTATACGTTATTGCTACTAACGATATGGGCGTCAAGGCTCCTTTCAAATGCTATTTTGTAGAAGTTAGGAGACATCAGAGCCATGTGCAGGTGTCCTAAATCTTCCTTCCTTTGCTTAAAGTGACGCGCCCTGTTTAGGCCGATTTCTAATGCGTGATAGATGATGCTTAGTGGTAAAGGAGTGTCATAGCTTTTAGTGGACCTGAGCAGAGGTTACATAATTTTTATCCTTACTGCGGAGGCAGTTCCCAGAATTTTGTGCAAATGGGGCCACTCGTGAATTGGACTGGTGCTAGGTAGGAACCAGATCATAGTTCACTCAGACTCAAATAGATGGAAATTGTAATTGTCTCAGAATTTGCTGTGCAATCGGACTAACGTAAGTCAAAAAAATCTGCAAAATTGCTTAGAAAGGACATTACACCAATTTTAAGGCAATTAACCAACTTAATCATGGGCACACTCTGTTACTAAAAGAGCGTAATGGTATTTTTGACACTTAAAAGGGTGGTGTCCCCCTTTGGGTAACCTCGGCATTGAAACTACCTTAAAGTTTTAGCGTTCTAATGCACTGAAAGGGGCTGTTAAAATTAGATTGCAATTAGTGTCCCGAAGCCTCACACAGTTTTATGCTTCTGTTGACTTGTCCACTTTCCTCTTTCTTTTGTTGAATGCCTTTTGCCATGTATCCTGTGTAGGTGATTTTCGAAGGCTTCATCGTTTTGTTTTTGCGGGCTTTGACAATTATCAAGATTAACGATAACACTGATTGACGATTTCTGTTGCAGTTCTTATGGGTCGATTGGATTTTGTTTTTCCGAATCTTTTTCGCTACTGTTGTCAACTTTTAGAGACTAATGCATTCTTCCTTCATATATGATAAATTGGCCAAGGAACTTGCATTTTACACTAGGTCAATTTTTCGTTTTGGTACAAATAATTGGATGACCTTTTTTTGTAGCATACTAGTCACCGAACGTAACTTGTTCCCATGCCAGGGTTATGGAATTTTACTAGGAAGGGAGCTCTTTATGAGAGTGGGCTCCCCTTACCTTCTCTTACTAATGGTATTTTGGGGTGACACAGACTCGAACTTGCAACCACTGTCTCGCAAGAACGTTAGCTTACCATTATGCCACGGTGGTTCCGATGGCTCATTAACGCCCTCAATTTCATGGCTCTTGTTATCCCGTGGTTTTCTTCAAATGGTTATGCTAGTCATCAGACCACAAGTTTTATTAAAGCTGTATGAATATTAAAACAATCGCCTACACCATTAACTGATTCTGAATTCCAAACTGAATTTGACAACACATGAAATTTCAAAGGGAGTGCAACCTAGGATATTTGCCAAGGAATTTCCACTACTATGCTCACGAATTTGTAGTCACAAGCGTGATCCAAACCGTCGGAAATTTCACTACCGTTTATCTCGAGGTTTAAAGGCTTTTCGTGTAATAGCCTACACCCTGCTGGTGCAAAAAAGAGTATGGATGATCAAGGCCTAGTAATTTTTCTCTTATTTATCATCTGCTACAGTATCTCTCAGTGTGACCAAATGAGTTTGCAGTAATAGGATAATCGTTTGCATTAAACTTTAAGTCATGGAATTACCAATAGAGTTTAAGACTATATCTTTAGTAATACATTGGAATTCTCGGTATTCTCCTTAAAAGGGAATGCCACTGACCAGGAACGTTCCAGACAACCCCATGGAAGATGTCGTATGTTGTTTAAAAGCCTCGGTCCTCGTCAATGATTCTTGTCTTCTGCTTCAAGAGTGCAAGGACATTGTTACTCTTTAGGGTAGTTGTCACAACGCCATGGGGTGCTAACGATTTGCAGTACAGCTGTCTTATGTTTGAGACAAGGTCTTTGGGTCTTTGTTTTCTTTTTCTGTTGTGGGATGTACGCTGGTGATTTGAGTTAATCCCAGTATTTAAGAGGACAAGGTTTTTATTTGAGTGACTCGCCTGCTGTTTGTGGTGGACACGAAAATTGCCACTGTAGCTGACAAAGAACAGTCAAGCTTGAATAAAACTCTATGGGGGTTATTGAGTTTGTGACTTTGAGCTGTCAAAGTGGAATATTGTCATATGGAGAAATTGTGAATGATGGAAGAAGAATCCCTAAGGCGAACAGTATACCAACACTTTTTCTGAACACTAAGTATTCAGCATGTCTTAGGAGACTAAATATTTTGTTCCGTTTCTTCTTGTGAGATGTTGAAACTGTTGACAGCCAATAATGTAGTCTAAAACCGAGACTGAGTAAAAGGATGACTGTCTAGGATGCCTTGTCTTTATTGTGGTGAGATAATCCGACTTCATGTTCATTGCTTACGTTATGTTCCTAATTTCTTCAAATATTTAAGAAGAGAAAAGAGAGATATTGCTCGTGTGTCCAGGCTCTGGCAATTGTTAGGATTTGTGTGTGATAGCAAATCATAGCAACAGAGTGATTGAGATTTGTTTTGGAATGTGTGGTATTTCTTTTGCCAGATGTCTTGAACAGGCTGCGTCAGGATATAAGTTTGCATAGGAGCCTAGTGTTACTATATATATATGTATATGTTACCAGTCATTGGCGAATAGCGTGTAGTCTTGAATAGTTCGTGGTATGGTATCTAGGTTGGTCGGAACAGTCCCAGTAGGTCCTTGGTCCCAGTATACCCGCCAAAATAACTTTGTAGAAGACATGTATCAGTAGGCAGTTGTGCCAAAGCTGGCTTCATGTATTGTCCATTTGAAATTAGACATATTCAACGAAAGTTGAAAAATTTCTGTCTTGTTATCTGCTTATTATTTGAATACCAGTGAAGAAAAGGGATTATTTGATGGGTAACCGGTTAAATTAGGGAGTGAAATTATTCGGATTGAATTGAGTGATAAAGATCTTTGCCGCGTGCGGATGTGGGTTGATCACGAAGTGAGACAATTTTCGCAACGACTGGTGCATGGCCGGACTATAAAAAGGCTGTCTTGTTGCGGTCTGAATTGAATGTCTAGTTGAACTGATCAATTGTTCAGAAAGTATGGCAAGTTAATTCGTTGTTATGCACATAGATAGATATTATATTCAATCATTGGTTATGTTGTTGATTGCTTGTGTGAATTTAACTCTAGTTTTTTAGTGGAAGCATCTCGTGTGCTATCATACCAAATTGTTCACTTTCAGAGTCACATCGTAACTAGCCCCTTTCCACCGAATAATGGCGTATTTGGCAAAGTTAGGACTGTATATGCGAGCCGATAAAGACTTCAAATGTGGAAAGCTCTATTTAAACAACCTAGTGATTGCTTGTAACGGAACCCACCTTGTCCATGCTGTCACCCCGAAAGATTGATCTTAACAGCCTGAAGAAGCAGTTACCCTATATTATGAAGACGGAAAATTGTTGCAGCCCCATCTGCAATTTTTTCGTGTCATTTACCATTATTATTCCTGTTATGTGTTGCAATGGATATGGTATTGTGGCATATTAGTTACCAAAAGGATAAGAATAGATGGTCATATATTGTACGTAATTCTCACAACGATAATGTAGTGCTTCACGTGACACGAATTTCAGGTATAATTAGCCAACAAAGGTAGAAAAGATTTGTAACCTTACGACCCTTTTAAAAAAGGTAACCATCCATTCTCGAATTTTTGACCTACAAGACCTTAGTCATGCGACAGAATGAGGAATAAGTATTAAATAGGTGATAAAGGTCGAAAATTCGCGGATGGATCGGGTCTTTTTTAAAAGGACGGTAAAGTTACAATATTTTTCTACTTCGTAGTTATATACTAGCCCCACGGCACTACAATTTTGTGCATCAATAACGTTTTTTTACGGCCCCTAATGTAAGAACCAGTGGTATCAATCATGTTTTATCTTGTCAAGGTATGTGTCGGACTCAGTAGGTCTTAGGAAACATGGTCAAAGTACTAGTGGACCTCATTTTTTAATCGCTTGAATGCCGAAGTATTTCTTTTTGTTCCTTTATTCCAGCGGGCCAAAACGATATGATTACGTCAAAGGTTCATGGGTCTACTCACATGATGGTATTGAGCTGCATACACTTTTGTCAGAAGAAATATCAGAAGTTCTTGGAAAGGAAACAAATCTGAGACACCTTGCGCATGGAGGACAAGATTGTGAGGAAACGTAGAGGTAGACTGCAGAGAATTCTCCTTGTCGATAGCTGGAAGTAAGCGGGTCGATTTCTTAGTGACAAGGCATAGGTGGGCGTTATTTACTTGTTTGCCAAGCAGGAACGTTTATTGTAATTTGCCTCTTAGGGTAAATATTCTGTCTGTCTTCGAGGTGCTCTCCCCGAGGACAGTAGGAGAATTACTCCCTAAACCCGGAGCAACCCTATGCGGTATCGTCTTTTTCCCACTCTTGGTGGACTGCTCCTTTGCATTACAAAATGCTGAGCGTGCCTAATTGACTCGATACTGGCAAGGAACTTATCATTGATGCAATGTCGGCTAAGTTCAGATAGTCAAATTTCTGCTGCTTCTTTACATATAGTTTAAATTACTAAAACTGGTGTTTTTACGAGCAAAATAAGTGACCTGCATTGACACGAGGCACAAAAGTAAACTAGAATATATGGAGGTGCTTACGAAATTCCAAGAGACACCCTGATAGCTATAAATTGTAAAACTGTGCTTTGAAGTATGCATTGGTCATGTTATTTGTGATACTTTTTCAACGGGGTTGCCTCTCTTTAGGATAGGTCTTGTTCCGAGTTCGAATTTTATAGAAATAGAAACCTGTTTTTACAGAAGCCAGTAGTGACCAAACACATACGATGGACCCGTAGAACAGCGTGATCACCTTGGAAAATCACTTCGTGTTAGTAACACTATTAAGACTAATAAAACCTATTAGTTTCCTATCAGGAACTGATTCTTGGACAGGATAAACGCTCACTGAGACTCTTCGATAAAGAGACACTATGTATTTTTATTTTTGATCTAACTTTATTCCATCAACGTCCACTTTCATACTACTTGTTTTGCAATTTACTCTTGATTAATATACTCGAAAAAGGTGTGTCAAAATTAGACCGATAAAACTAGATTGCAGAGAGCACTATAGTCATCACAAGGCCTACCGTGGCTCATAAGGTATATCAACAGTAGATGTGGTAAGTCATGCGCCTACCTTGACTGTCTTATGACTTAATCACGCGTATTGATGAGAAACAGAATCAGTATGTCTCATGACCAACCAAGCGGAATTCCTACAAACACCTTGTACGTCGAAAAATCGCGAATGGATCGTTTTATTCTCTAAACCCGTCAGTCTAGATAGCATCTTATACATTTTCCTGATTTTGAAAGACCACAGGCCATAGCAGACGTACGTCAAGCTCTCTTGCCTTACGTCAAGTAAGTCAAAGTAAATCAAAAACTAACAAAGCTGATATATGCGCCTTCTGGACTAACAGATAATTTAATGTTGTGATCGTCATCTAGTGTAAGTGTGTTTTAATGAGTATTTGAAACGAGGGTCTTTGACATACTACTTTACTTCATAAATTATTTTCTTGTAGACATATTTGAAATAGTCAAACAGCTTTTGTCTATTTTATCCTTTGTTATAAAGTGTATTGCAAGAAATGAAGTAGACCATTTAAATTAAAAAAAAGCGTGTGGTGAGGTTTGTAAAATGTATTTTAGAGTGAGAGTATTAAATGCTCCTTAGGTAATGAATATAAGCAGTGCACAGCCATTTATATGAAATGAAAAGTTATCTATAGGATCACGGGCTGACGTAGATGACCATGGATGCAGGGATTTATTGAGTCCAGTTAGGTAGGTGGTAAGGGAGAAATCCCTCACACCATAGCCCACAAAAGACTTGCCTCTCAAGGCACGATAAACTTGAAATAAAAGTACTCTCTTGTCCTTAGATGTACGTCCTTTGTACGCCTTAAGGCAACTTTGTGTAAAAATCACACGCGATGTAATTCTGGTTGATTTAAAGACACCAAGTGACAAATGAAATCCCATTTCTTCTCCTTTACGAGTAGTGTTTTATCATTGTTAGACTTTCTATGACACGGTTTGCCAGTTTAAAAGGCATTGCATCTAATACAAAATACGATTTTAACAGAATATATGTTTTGGAAGATGGCGTCAGTGTGACTGTTTAGAGTTCACAGCCTGTGATAACATGAAGGGCCAGACTCAAAACTCCTTCGAAATGAGAGAGGGCTTGTCTGGTCACAACTTTGTATCCCTACGCCTATCACATGGTTGTCCCTCTCTTTTCCCGAATGGTTTAGTACTTATCCGTGTTAAGAGCAGAGACGAGGTAGTATGTTGAATTTCATATTTTTGCGGTAACAGCGCTCAATTAACTTGACAAACAGTCACTTTTCATGTTCTTTGCCAATAGAATTAAAACACATGAACTTTAGTGTTTATTCACGTCTTGTATTGCGTGCACAATTTGCGTTTTCAAAACCGATAGATGTTTTTGTTGCCCTTATTCTTGTTTGGTATTGAGCAGAGTTAATTCTGTTATGAAAAGCTATTATGCTTCTTCTAGTGCATCACACTTCTTTATGGAAGTATCTGTGTTGTGTTAATGCACTCTTACCTCGTTTGTTTTCATGAATTTTGATTAGTTTTTGTAAACATGAAAACTAGCAATAAAAATACAGGAAGACTCGAAACTCGTACATGCCCATCTTAAAAAAGATGTTTATTGTTTTTCAAATTATACTTATGTACTTCAATGATGAGCCTTCTGTTAGAAATAAATATCATGAGTTATTTTATGTGATGTCGGTGCGATTCTCACCCTCAGTGTAATGTGATGTTAATTTTGTATTATATAGTACGAGTTAAAAATGTACATTTTTGTATGAAGTACGAATAAAATTATTTGCTTTGTTGAAAATGATGCAGTATTTATGGTATTTTTAAGCGTTTCTTTTCTGTTGTCCCTGATCATTGTAATGTCAAGTTACTTAATATACCTTTCAATTAGCGCTTTTTATGTGGCTGACAGTCGTAGCAGGATTGGAATGATGCTGTTGCATAGTACTAGAATGGGTTAAAAGATATCTGATGTTTCGTCATAGCTGCGTCGTAAAGATAAATACGACAGATGGGTTTCTGGGCACTTCCAAAGGCGTCTTTAGGTGTATGTTTGGATATTTCAAAAAGTTGTTTATAGGTGCATTGTTGGGTATTTCAAAAAGGAGTTTATAGGTGCATTGTTGGATATTTCAAAAAGTTGTTTATAGGTGCATTGTTGGGTATTTCAAAAAGGAGTTTATATATGCATTGTTGGATATTTCAGAAAGTTTTTTATAGGTGCATTGTTGGGTATTTCAAAAAGGAGTTTATAGATCCATTG